>JAGDYQ010000012.1:2030184-2344152 GCA_021962125.1 Bulinus truncatus
TAACTTTTGGTCCTCATTCGATTAGTGCCCCCCCCCTTAACGTCATACAGGAGTGATGTGAGGACAACTGCTTCCTGTATAATGTCCATGTTTCACAGCCATACAGGAGTGATGTGAGGACAACTGCTTCCTGTATAATGTCCATGTCTCACAGCCATACAGGAGTGATGTGAGGACAACTGCTTCATGTAAAGTGTCCATGTCTCACAGCCATACAGGAGTGATATGAGGACAACTGCTTCATGTAAAGTGTCCATGTCTCACAGCCATACAGGAGTGATGTGAGGACAACTGCTTCCTGTATAATGTCATGTCTCACAGCCATACAGGAGTGATGTGAGGACAACTGCTTCATGTAAAGTGTCCATGTCTCACAGCCATACAGGAGTGATATGAGGACAACTGCTTCATGTAAAGTGTCCATGTCTCACAGCCATACAGGAGTGATGTGAGGACAACTGCTTCCTGTATAGTGTCCATGTCTCACAGCCATACAGGAGTGATGTGAGGACAACTGCTTCCTGTATAGTGTCCATGTCTCACAGCCATACAGGAGTGATGTGAGGACAACTGCTTCCTGTATAGTGTCCATGTCTCACAGCCATACAGGAGTGATGTGAGGACAACTGCTTCCTGTATAGTGTCCATGTCTCACAGCCATACAGGAGTGATATGAGGACAACTGCTTCATGTAAAGTGTCCATGTCTCACAGCCATACAGGAGTGATGTGAGGACAACTGCTTCCTGTATAATGTCCATGTCTCACAGCCATACAGGAGTGATGTGAGAACCACTGCCTTAATGAGCGTGAGCTTCGTAGAGAGCCATTTTTTTTTGTTATCGTGTATATAATAAAAAATATCTACCAGTAAAAAATATTGTAAATGAATTGGCAAACGAAACTCTCTCTTTGCCTTGTCCGTGTGCGCTTCCGTTTCCTGTTTCGCTCAATTTGTCTCTGTTTCAGTATCTTATTGTCTTCCCCCGCCCCCTGTCAATATAAAGCTCATTAGCTAAGCCACAATGTGTGACCCTATTTTTTTTATTTCAATTCGCTAACATTTGTGAAGCTTCTGTCTCACATAGCTTAATGTTACCCACCAAAATCCAAAATGAAATATAGATTTGCTAAAATAAGAAAAACTACAGCTCGTTGCATTCTCGATTAGCGTTTAGCACCTGACTAACTTACAACAACTAGAGCGGGTTTTACTTGTACCTGATTAAAACTAGTGATGAGATAAGATGCAGGCTTAGCATTACGGTCAAATGCAAGGGCCGGGATACCGCCAACAATTATGTGCGCTGTTTTACAATTTCACTTATCTGGCCGGTTTGCTGCGGGTTTTTTAATGCGTAAAGGCCCTTTTCGCTAAAAAAAAACAACATCTATTAAACACTGCAAGTTATTACAAGAAAGGTTAGTGATTATATGAATACTATTACCTTTTTATTACATATTTAATTTATTTACTTAAAGTGAAAAAAAAGTTCTATACGACTATTTTATGCAATTTTTTTATATTTTTTATTTACTTATATAAGACATGGAACACTTGGGGAGACCGCCTAAATTGGTTGTCGCCAAACTTGCCTCCCTCTCTCCTTCCGCCCCGAGCCGTACCTGAAATGATTCAAAGCGCATTCTCCGGCGTTATTCGACGCTAAACTCTTAAAAATAATTTGCTATGTGTTTTAATAAATGTTGCGCCTTTTCAGAATTTTGAGTATAATAAAGCATGATTTATTCATTCCTGATATTTCCCTAAACTTCCGATTACTTTACTATTCCCGTTCACCTAGATATAATAACTGAAGACTTTCTAAAAAAAAAAGAACATGTTTGTACTGCTACAACAACAAACATATTCCATTCAAAAGTAATTTTTTTTAGTCCTGTTTCACGGAAACTCGCGTAAAGCGGTAATGTTTGGAAGTGATTAACTGCAATAAACAAAGGCCGACACTACAAGTGATATGAAGATTTATTTATTTTTTTATTACTAAAATATCTTAATCTGTTATTGAATTTATAGCATGGTCTTCATTTGCATAAAAATAAATATAATTGAAAAGTATCTTATTTATATTTAAATTTCTGACGGGAACGATGAAGAGAAAAAAATATATTTCAGGATGGTGTTAAAAAATCTTTTACATGATATCATTTTGACCTGACCCTGGGGTTTTATCAAGTTGTCCCATCTGATACACATTTGCTTTATTTGAAGTGTAATGGTTACGAGACGTCTGCTCAAGCCCACCCCCCCCCACACACTCACACACAAACATTCAACAGTAATGCTAAGGTGCCTCCGTGACATGTGTTTGGGTTGCAGCTCCCCCCACCCCCACCCATCCCTGGCAGTGGCACATACTATGGTAATACAAGGCCCGAGGAGCTGTTCATAGTACATTCATAGTACATTCAATGTACAGCTTTTTACTTTACAATCAGCCTAATTATAGACCGTGCTGGTGAGATGTATGTTGCGTTATATTGTGTGTACGTGTGTGGGGAGGGGGGTCAGCCCCGTAGCGTGAAAATTCTACAGGAGGGGCCAGGCAATAGCAGGGGCCAGGTAATACATTTTACTAAGTAGAGCAAATAAGCAGGGGGGGGCCAGACAAAACGCAGGGAGGGGGGCCTAACCCCCCCCCCCGCACGCTACGGGCCTGGATGGGGGTAGTTAATGTCTGTTAAATAATGTAAACCTTTTTTTAAATGTATGAATTCTTTGTCTCTGTGACCTCGGCAAATAAAGAGATGTGTGTGGTTATCACAACGCCCAGCCGCCTTCAATGAAAGTCATTTACCCAATAGACATTTTAACAACGTTCACCAGGAACTGGAAAAATTCCGTTGGTTCTCACCGAAGATCGAACCCTGGACTCTCAGGTCGACAGTCGAGTGCTCTACACCACTCGGCCATTAATTAATTATTTCCTAACATATTTTGATTAATTACATAGATAATAATTGTTTCCCAACATATTTTAATGTATTATATATATAATAGCCATTATTTTAATATATTATATAGATAATAACAATTATTTCCCAACATATTTTAATGTATATATATATATAATAGCCATTATTTTAATATATTATATAGATAATAACAATTATTTCCCAACATATTTTAATGTATTATATATATAATAGCCATTATTTTAATATATTATATATTATATAGATAATAACAATTATTTCCCAACATATTTTAATGTATTATATATATATATATATAATAGCCATTATTTTAATATATTATATACTATATAGATAAGAACAATTATTCCCACACATTTTCTTTGAAGAGACGGTGATAAGGAGGTCTCTGTTGTATAATATGGGGGACGGGGTGTGGGGTGGGGGGTCCGGATTTCCGTTAAATATCGCTCATGGGACGGCTGTGGCATAGGCCTATATGGGGGAGCAGAGCAAGACAAACCTGGAATGAGGGAGTAGTTCATTACTATTGTTTATTGCGTTTAATAATATGTCAACGTCCCGTTATTCCAATTATCGGTGAAGGTTGTTTCTGTTATAAAAAAAAAATAAAGATTCATAGATGTATGCTGATGACAACTTATGTGTGCCAGAAAGGATAAGCCTTGTTCCTCTTATAACACGATTTTCTAACACAGTGGTTCTCAAAGTAGGAGTTGCGGCCCACGGGCGTATAGCAGTTGAGTGGTGACAACATTTAAATCTCCAACTTAATGATCAACAATTATCGTGTACATACTTACAATCCTATTTCTCAATTTGCTCCAATTACAAAGGGGGGATGGGGTCTCTCTCTCTCTCTATATATATATATATATATAAATATATATATATATATATATATATATATATATATATATATATATATATATAATTGTGGTGTGGGTTCTGCGTTAAATCGGAAGTAAAAAATTTATACAACAGTATTCCAGTTTAAAATACTATCATGAAAAAAATCGGATCTGCCGAAACCAGAAATTAAGCCTAATGGGATATAACTATGCAAAGGTTTTGCCGGGTACAGCTAGTATAATAATAACTGGTAGGTCGCGAAGACGAAATAGATTTTAGGTGAGTCGCAGAAAACAAAATAGTTCTAAAGGTTTGGGAACCACTGTTATAACCCTTCTATTTATAATTGACATCTATCTGACGAATTACCTACCGGACTTGCAACATATTTTATCGCAAAGTCGATTCTAGCTTAAAACCGGTGTTTTCTTTTGTATGATTTTTAACAACGGAGGTTTACATTTTTATTTTCACTCGACATTTGGTCGAAACAGAGCCAAATATAGATTTTTTTTTCCTGTCGATTTTAGTTGCGGTGTGTTGTTTATATGTGCTGCTGAATCTGAGTAAACGACAACTGTGTCTGAAAAAGTGTATTAAGTATGTAAGGGTTAGCAATAATGATGCTGACTGTTAGATTCGTGTATTTTGGAGAATTTTATCAATTTTTTTTTCAACCGTCTTTAATGCGTTTCTAAATCTGGACACAGTAGCTGGTAAGATTTATTCTGATACTTCATTGAATTCGATATTAAATGAAAGTATGTTAGAGTAACAGTTATGTCTTTGCAGTGCCGTGACGTGGTATGATACAGAGAGTGGGTCGCATCAGGTGACACCGTAAAGAGAGAGGGCCGTGTCGGAATGTTTGCACCATACTAAAAAAAAAAAATCCACCGCTGGTCCAGGGGCCAAGGCAGTGGCGTACCTGGGGGGGGGGGGGCGGTGGGTGCGGTCTGCACCGGGCGGCACTTTTTATAACTTTTTAGGGGTGGGGGCGGCAAAAATGTACAGATTAAATTGAAATGCATAAATTAGAGGGAGGCAAAATCGTCTTTCGCCCTGGGCGGCCGATACCCACGCTACGCCGCTGGGCCAAGGTTTCATAATTTTCAAATGTTTCTTTCAAGTAATTCGTAGCAGTTTTCTAAATTACTTTTACTTTAATTGATCTTTGGATCATACATTTTGATAGTAGCCTGATATAAACAAAAATTGTACAGTTTACTTCTGCTACTGAGCTTATCCGGCGCAGGTAACAATGCGTGTATATGTGTGTATATTCTGTATTATTCGGTCATTTGTGTGTAAATGTATTTACGTATTTACGTAAGTGAGTAATTGTGTGTATATGTGTGCATTTCTGTACTATTCGGTCGGTTTTGTGTATATGTATAATGTATGCAAATATTTTTGAAATAGGATCGGTGTGATAGTATTTATGTAGGTAGCCTACGTTTGTGCTTCTGAGAGTATGAATGTAGGCATATGTGTGTATGAGATAGAGAGATAGATAGAAAGCCTCGTGTGACATTTCTTTCCCTTTACACAAAGACTAACGTGTCTGAATCAACTGATTGAAATCAGAAAGCCAAATTGAAAATATTGATCTAAAAAAATAAGTGAAGCTTCCAATGATTACTCATAACCTTTAGCCCTCTAGTGCAAGTCAAACTATCCATCTGTTGCTATTGTAACGTGACTTACTAAATATGAGCCAGCGTTCAGAACTAACAACGTTCATTAGCTACGGACTGGCCATAAAACAACACGTGTGGTTTTCTGTTAATGATCTTTCACTAAGCTAAAAATAAAATATAAAGCTCATGATTTGCGTAGTGAAATAAATCAAACAAATTCGTTGCTTAAAGATTTGGTTTGGTACTTTACTTTTTGAATCCATTTCAATTATTGCAACACACTTTTTTGTGAAGTCATTTTTGTTTTCATTTTGAACACAAATTAGTGTGAACCTACCGTCACATCCATTGTTAACCCATACTGATCTGTTACATTCAGTGCTCGATTTAAGAAAAAAATCAGTGCCGGGGATAAAAAAAAATTCTGCAGAGCTGCGGATAAATGTCTATGGTTTCATCTCTGGCTGGGATAGATTAGCTAAAGCAGAGCCGGGTATGACAGTTCTCAGTGCCGGGGATATCCCCGGCATCTCAGGCGGTAAATCGAGCCCTGGTTATACTATGTAAAACTGACCATAATTTATTCAGACGAAAGCTCTATTGTTATTTAGACAGATCTTATTGTTTATAGTCTAGGTATTCGAGCTGACGTTAGACCAGTTATTGATGTATTTTTTATATTATATTTTTTTTCCCGTAACTGTGTAATAAGTGCTGACCGTATAAATTTAACTATTTAATAATTTTTTTTTATTTGTTTGCATATTTGCCGATTTTCTGAAATAATCCTTCTGATAGTGGACTACACTTTCAATGACACATTATTGTATCGCCCCTTTCCACACTTCCCCTCATTACTTTAAAATACCAAGTCCCATTACGATTTTTAATAAATCCTCAAAGACTCCCGCCCTGACGCTATGAACTCATTGTGCTCATAGAATGGACGTTTATCACGCTTTGAGGACCTTCGGCAATATCAATTAAATAAATAACCCGATTTGTAAAATTTTGGAAATCGTTATGCCAGGGTTCCTGCTGGTTGATTTCAAATAGTTACTACAATATAAGTCCATTATGAGAATTGTTTGACAATAGGCTAAAGTTTCATCAACTCATTAAGTTCTAATTATTACGGTTCTTAAGGTATCTGTTGTTGTCTACACCGCACGACTGACCATCCGACCACGCTTGTACAGACCAGCTGTGGCCTTTTGTCGTGTCTTCGAGCTCTCGTTCTGAAACAGTATGTCAGTATTTATCATTCTCTCCCTTGATACAGTATGTCAGTAAGTACATATTATCTCCCCTTTTCCTCACATTAAAGTGCCATATTGTTGGGGTTTTTGTTGTTTTAACAAATAAATGGCTGTCGTTTCTCCTGTTGTTCCTGGTTAACCCAACCGTTCCTTGCTAATCCAACTGTTTCTTGCAAATATAACTTTTTCTAGCTACTCCATATGTTCCTAATTACCCCAACTGTTCATTGCCCACGGCGTTTTGTGAGGCAGTTGTAGGCCTATATTCTTTAAATGTTTAAACGTCGTGTCAGTCTTTGTTTTCTCTCTAATAGATATCTCTCTAACAGATATGCACTTTACACAATTTTTCATTCAGAACACACAATGTCTATGTGTCACTGAATCTAACCACCAGCTTGAAGCATGTGTAAACTGAGCCGTGGACTACGGTACACATGTGTGGAGCTCTGTGACGTATATCCGAGTGTTTAATGAATCGGCGACGAGGTCGCAGTCTGATCGATAGGGCGAAGGTCACGATAGGGCATAGATCACAAGTTCAACCCCCCCCCCCTCGTGAGTTCCCATGAAGGATCATATGTTTGTCTATCAAATCTGTACTTATCCGTTAACAAATGTTGGGAAAATGTTTATAGTTTACTCTCTCACCCCCTTCATGTCCGAGGCCTGCAATGGCCTTAGAGTCAGTCACCCCCTTCATGTCCGAGGCTTGCAATGGCCTTAGAGTCAGTCACCCCCTTCATGTCCGAGGACTGCAATGGCCTTAGAGTCAGTCACCCCCCCCTCCCCGAGGGAATCTGGCATAACTGAGGCTCGAATCTGTAGGTTGCACCACAGGCTCACCTATGTCTGTCACCTTGTTAGGTTGTTTTTTTTATGTATGTCAACATTATTATTATTACCACTACTTTGTCAGTTGGTAATAAAAATATGTAAATTGGCTTTCCGTGGATTTTTACGAGAATACTTTTTTTTTTAAAATAGCCTTCTAAAGCACCCCTCTCTACCCCAATTTTTCCCATTTCATCATGACTAATAGAAAAAGAACATTTATTACAGGCACTCGACCGGAAACGGGGCTAGTTTTTCCCCAAGTTGAAAAAAAACAACAAATTATTTATGATCAGCAGAGCTTTATAGATATAACAACTATACATGAATAAATAAATGCAATAGCCTATACATATTAGCAGCCTATATGTTGAAGTTTTCTTGATCTACAATCTTGAAATCAGGTTAACTATAGACTAGATATTCCATGAATGCTATGTCAACTTCTTTCCTTTTAGTCATACATCTTCGTCACAGCAAATGTCACATAACATGTCACCCCATCCCCCACATCAAACTAAATTTTTTCGCTCTTAAACTCTACTTTTCTTGGTAGCTCCCCCCCTCCCAATCTATCTTTGATCTTCTCAATAGCTGCTAAACTATATACTTTGTCCAAAATAATAAGTATATTATATTTTATACGTTATTCCAGGCAACTAATGGAGAATCCCGCCAAAATGTGAATATGACTTTCTAGTTACAAAAAAAAAGATACTTCAATTTCACATTTATAAAAAAAAAATGCGACGCTCTGAATCAACAAGACAACGAAATGAAAGGGCTCAAGTTCCAAGTAAAGGACACAACAATCACACGTTCGATGTCACACATACCTTCACCGTTGAAGAGGCCATTGAGGCTATCGGCTTCGGATGGTTTCAAATCAGAATTTTTCTCGTTGGTAAAATGATCTCAGTAAGTGAGTTTGATCTCAGTGGTATGATATATCATTAATATGTTCGCCAAGGAGCGGGTAGAAGTTAATATAAAAAAGTAAAAGTTCCCTTAGTACAACAGTGTATGATGGGATTGTGTGGTTAGCGCTACGCACAGCCACATTTTACTCCCCTATCTAATCTCACTAATGTAAAGTACTCAATTGAATTTGAGTGGACTAAGACTCAACACAAAACTTCCCTCGGGAAAATTCCCTTGGGGGCCGTCCATAAAGTACGTCACGCTATTTTTGACGATTTTTTACCCCCCTCCCCCTTGTCACAAAGTGTCACAAATCTCGGGACCCCCTCCCCCCCCCCCCCCCAAAGTACGTCACACTTTCGAATTTTTTTTTTAATTAACAACTAATTAAAATTTAATCGAAAACTTAAATCGCACTTCACTATTAAACTGCCTTAAAATATGAATATTAAAAGAACTATCAGATTATTATATGACTTTAATAGTAGAATAACTAATTGTCCACAGTTGTCTCAGTTATTGTTTGAAATAGTAACTCAATCAATTGAATTTGAAAAAAAATTGCAAAAATTAGACTTGACAATTATATAATAAACATCATTTCTCTGCTACCTATTCATTTACAATGGGTGAGGTCAACTTTGAGATAATCTTCCGATTATGCATTCTATTGACACAGGATAAGAGGTAGATTAGCGAAACTTGACCTCATCCAGTGATTAAATAATAAAAATGGAAACAAAACAATGTGACTAAAAATAGGACTAGATTGACAAATTCTCTGAGCAGCTCTGGTGCTATATTGAATATGTTTATAGTGAGCCTGTGAATTATGTGTTATTTAAAAAATATTCAGTAGACATAATCCATCCATGGTGAAGTGAAGTGTTCATCCATAGTTACGACTGACATAAATTTTTCCCCATCATCGTTTCCTGGAAGGATAGTTGCAGACAGATCAACTTCATCCTCATCTAGCCACTCAACATCCTCTGAATGTGCATTTTCCATTCTGCCAATAATTGCCATGAGTTTTCTTTGCATTCTAGCAGCGATTCTCAAAGGACGGATGCGCTTTATCTGAGTTGATTCTGGAAAATTTGGGGTTGGCACATTCTCCTAGGGAACGGTTGGTCGAGTGGTGTAGAGCGCTTGGCTGTCGACCGGAGGATCCCGGGTTCGAATCTCAGTGAGAATCTTAGGACCACACAATCCCTTCATATGCCTAGGTTATAGAAACAGATAAATTCTACATTCTCCTGCGCCCGAGCTCTGTGTTATCCTGTATGTTTCTTCAACATTGTTTGTGAAGCAAAGTATAAGTAACACACTTTGCAAAGTCGATCATGTAAGCTGGTCTGCAAAGATGGACAATAAAGATCATATGGTTGCACTTTAAAAACTCCTGTTGATCTTGGCATAATGTCATCAAATTTGAGAGTTTGCGCCACAAACAATGAAGGAAATTTATGAGCATCTGCATCTTCTCTTTCTGAAGCTCTGAGTCCATCAGTTGTTTGGTTGATTGGGATTGGATTTGGGGGAGGAAATAATCTCGAAGGTAAAATGTTGAAAATGAGCTCCGTACTTTGTCGCAACATTTTATGTCCTGACATTTCACAATTTGTGTGAAGCATTGGCTGGTGCGAACATGATTGACAAACCATTCCTTATCCTTCGACATTAGTCCTGCTGCATCAAATTAAGATTTCTCAGAGTTGATATATTCTGCAACTGTTGGAAATTGGTCAACAATTACATGCGACCAGATTTCAGCTAAAGTTTCACCTGCAAACTTGAAGTTTGTTCTTTCAAAATCCTCATTTATTCTTCTGCCCTGCGAATCAAAGTGACTGCCATAATGTTCATTTGGCAATATGACACCAGACAGTTCTCTGCTAAATGGATCCATTCGACGTTCCTCGCGATTATAAGTACTTCTTCCTGGTGCACTGGTTGCAAGGAATAAGGCATCAAGATTATTTTAACGAAGTGATGGATTGCAACTTAAATTACTTTTTTGTATTATAATACAAACTCCAAATTTCTTGATCAATGATATAATTATGCAGCAGACAACAAAGAAATAATAACCCTTCCGGTAAGGCTACACATAAATAAGGCTTCGCAACAGTGTATTAGCGCTCCTAACTAGCATGAGGAATGTGAACAACACATTGAAAAGATATGCATTTTGCTATATATGCTATTTTGACATAGAACTAATTCAAGTGTTTCACAAATTTTTTTTGAAAATTAATTTTAAAACTATTAAGTTTTAGTAAAAAAAATAAAAAAAATGAATTAGAAATAAAATTAAAAATATATTTTAAAATGTGACGTCACACTTGGCCTGACCCCCCCCCTGTCACAAACTGTCACACTTTCTTATACCCCCTCCCCCCCCCTTTGTAGCGTGACGTACTTTATGGACGGCCCCTTGGGTCCCACAGAGAATTGAATCCCGGGACTTTCAGGTCGACAATCAAGCACTCTACGGAGCTCGGCCACCAGTCCACCTAGAAGTTAGTAAGATGGGTTGAAAGTTTGACAAATGTCTCACAGATAATACTTTAACATAGTTGCCCAGTTAAAAAAAGGCATATCACCTGGTAAGTTCGACATAATTTAAACACTAGGCAGCAAACAAGTTCGTTTTACTTAAAATTTATACGCTTTGTTTTAATAAAATATCATCCAATTTTCTTTTAGTTTAGTCCAATTAAAATTCCTTTAAATATTATCTGCGTGTCTAATGTTGATAGCCCTGAAGACTGCGCTATATTGTTTCATCTTCCTTCTGTGTGATTTTATAAGATACTGAAAAAATATCTATATATTTTCATCCAAACTGAATGAAGACATAAATCGAGCATGGCTCCCGCCAGCTCTTCTTGGACTTGCTTGTCAATAGGGAAACTAGGCAGCGGCGTAACTAGGGGGTGTGCGGGCCGCACCGGGTGACACCATTGTAAGGGTGACATCAAAATGAACAGTTCTAAATTTCATAGCAGAAAATCCGATCATAGTTAAAAATATGAGTAGTACCACAGGTGCCACCATGCAGAGCAGTAGTACAGGGTGCCACCTTGTAGAGCATTTTTTTGCAAACGTTCTAAAAAAAAGGTCGCGTGTAGTCACGTGGTCTCATGAATTCGGAGACGTTTACAAACTCAGTTTAATAATATACATCTTTGTGAAATTCAGTCAGCAATACTATCGATTTTTTTTACGCTAAAGTATTTTAAAATAATTTCTCTACTGTCTAGGGCAGGAAAATTCGAGATACTGTACCATTGCTCATGGTGGAAGTCTTGTGTTAGTGTGTGTGTGTGTGGGGGGGGGTGACACCCTGAATTTTCCGCACCGGGTGACACCAACCATAGTGACGCAACTGACTAGGCATGGGTTTGAATACCTTCTTCCCTCCATACCGGCTGCCCTATGTTTTCAGATATATTAATAGTTAAAGATTGTGGTAAATGCGAATACTGTTCAGTAATGGTTAAAAAGACTTTTAGAAACTTTGTTTTTGTTACCTTGCCATTTCATTAATATACATTTGATTGTGTTTCAGGCAGCTGATGCGATGGAAATGATGATGCTATCTGTTTTATCTCCCCTGGTTCGATGCGAATGGCAGCTGGAAGACTATAAAGTGGCATTTATAACAACAGTTTGTATTTTTATGTTCATTTTTTGACATTATCACTAGTTGAATTAATTTGCATTTAAAACAAAAATTATATTGTAATATATATATATATATATATGTATGTACATGTATATATATTACAACTGTAATGTTTAAATACTGAGTTCACTGTGTGCTTAACTTTAAAAAAAATATAGACAATAGTTTTAGAACAAGCTAGATATTTCTTTAACCAATATTGTTTATTTATTGATATTACTAGACTCGTTTCCAATTCAAAAACACACTTGAAATCTATTTGCCACTCATGACCCTAGTCATACTTTATTCAATTCTAAAAACAGTTTATGGCCCTACTGATGATATCATTAATTTAGTTATGTTAATTTTTTGTTTATTGATTTTATTTGCACTTAAATAAGATCATGATACATACATACAGACTGTAATATTTATCTTTTTGTAATTTTTCTTAGGCTGTTTTTATTGGCATGGGAATTTCTGCTCCTTTACTAGGACTTGTTGGTGATAATTATGGGAGGAAGACTGTAAGTGCACATGATTTAACATGTTAATTGCTGATGCAATGGGATAAGTAAACATTGAAAAGAAATGTTCTTAACTCACTACCTCCTACACATAATTGCTGAAAAATAGTTTTAAAAAATAACGTATTTCTCAATTGAAATAAACATAATTTATATAGGGACCTACATGTCGGGGTGTGAGATTTGGGTTCAACTGATTGTGGAGACGTCGTGGTAGCGTGCATACAACATTCAATTCAAAATAATTGACAAGACTGATTGCCGATTAATATTTTTAATGTAGACGAAGACTTCAAAGATAATAAACTATGTTTGACATGTAACATTCAACTTCATAAGAACTATGACTAGATAAAGGCACACCTTCTAAGTTCAAAGTAATAATCTGACTGCTAAGTAAAAATACGTCTTACTAGCTCAAAGCTTCATATCTAACTCACTTGGTTTTAGAACAAATAAGTATCCAAATAAAAATCTCCAAGTGACAAGTGACGTTCTTGTTTCGTCACATAACAACATCAAAAAACTAGTATCTTCAGTTAATTAAAAACTGTGATTAAACACATGCATCAAACAATATTAAAAACAATACCTTTACACTACAGATACAAATAATTTTGAATTGATGAATGCTATAGGATGGTGATATTTTCATTTCATTTTTCAATGTTTGCAAATGAAAGTTAAGCCTTTTAAGAGTGATTTAGTAGCCTGTTTTATTAGATATAAATAAATGAAAAATAAAAAGTAGTTTAGTTTAACACACACAAAAAATCAACTGAAATTACATTACCTCATAATAAGTCAAGATTGTCAGATCTAGGAAGTAAGGTGTTAAGTAAAATTTAGATAGGCCTATATAAAAAAAAAGTATATCAAAGAAAGGAAACAATAAAACTAATCTAAATTTTTCTCCTCGATTGTCACTGAACAAAAGGTCTATTTTGCTCTATCGTAAAGATTTTCCAACAATGGTATTTTGGAAGTTATGAATTAAAAGCCATTTAACCCTAAAATTATAATACAGTTTGTCTCTAAATCATCATCTTGGTGATTTTAAAAATTAAGTTCTCAAAGAAAGACAAGATGTATTTCTCCAGAAGCTCAATTACAAACTTAATTGTAGGACTCAAATTATTCACTATATACTTCTTGTTTAATCAAATCTTTCAATTAAGCATAAACATTTTTATTCCAGACATTAATGATGGTCACATTATGGATAGGCTACTTTGGATTCCTCACAACTTTTTCACCAACTTATTCATGGATTGTCATTTTAAGAGGGCTTGTTGGTGTTGGAATGGGAGGCTCTCCACAAGGGTAATATTGATAAGCTTTCTGCTAGTGTGAAAGAAACTGTTTTCTAGTATACTAGATAACATTTAAATTAGGATTAACTATATTAAATTTTAAAGAATGTTTTTTTTTTTCAGTTTTTCACTAAATGCAGAGTATGTTCCTTCAAAGTATAGAGCCAAGCTTCTAGTTTTTGGAACTGTAAGAATAAGTTATTCTGTTTGTTTATCTTTATCTATTTGCTTGTTAGAATTTACTAGCTAATCAAAGTGCTTATCTTATTCTATACATTGAGCATCAATCATGTAAAGCTTCAGTGGTATTTAAAAAAAACAGCTTTTCTTTATATATTCTAGATTTTCTGGACACTTGGTGGTATATTTGAAGTAATTTTAGCTTTGATTGTGGTTCCATCATTGGGATGGAGATGGCTTTTAGGATTTTCAGCAGTTCCAGTTTTAGTAGCATGCTTTGGATTGTATGTGAGTATTAGATATGTATTTATGTAGATACATAGAAATTGACATTACAGCTTACAGATACATACAGTCAAAACTCAATTTATTAGTTACAGGATTTACAAGTGTGTCGCAAAACAAGTAAAATTAAAAAAATAAATTTGATTTGATATACAATCAATGACTTTCAAAACGAGCAACTTTTGTTAAAAATAAATCTAACTGGACGAAGGAGAGAGTTTTAGAAGTAGTACATATTTGGGGGGAGGGGGTTTGGGGAAAAAATGTATGTGATAACTACTGAACTGATGGTTCTTTTCTCATTTGCTCTGTCTCATTCAGCAAGTTTCACTTGTGTAGTCAACATTTGTGTGAGTGTATATTGTTTTTATAATTGTTGTAAATATAGTTACTTCAACAATAGCCTCCATTTAAAAAAGTGTGAGAAGACCTTCAATTTAAATAAAATCAAGGGAGATGTGTAAAATGAAGGAAACATCATACCAGCTAAGCATGATATTGCAAGCGATGTTTCACAGTCATATGTAAAATTTCTGCAAAATTTTAACAAAAAAAGTAAGAGCAAGTATCACAGTATAGGTTCTGTTTTGATGCAGCACAATACTAAACAGATTACAATGAGCAAACAAATAGCATTGATTCTGTTAGTAATAGTGAAAGACATCCTATACAATTGGATAACTTTATATTAAGTTTTAAAATATTAATGATAAAAATATGCATAATAGTAATTTTTGTTTTCTGAAATCTATCATCTGAGTTTTCATTATTCCTTATGGGGAAATCTGCATTGATGTATGAGTGTTTTAGATCATGAGCATCTCATTATGCTTGTTTACCAAGATTTAACTGCATAAGGAGTCCATTGGAAAAATAGCCATCGCAAAATACTTCAAAGGAGAAAAAAAGTATTTTTAACATAACATTTTGTTATTTTTTCCATTGTTGCATCTTTCTTGGAATTCTCCTAGCTTATTCCCAAAACAGCATATAGAGATTATTATTATGTGGAAAGCTGGAAGAGTTTCCATGTGGGGGATAAGAAAAGTACCTTAATTATGTAAATTTTTTTACTTTGTCCATCTTAAATGGAGACTAAACATAAGTGGTAATAATGCCAAATCCAAATTTAATCCATTCATGTAGCTTGATTGCACTATAAATCAGCCGAGTTCTTTGAAAGTTCCCGATAAAAACTTATTTATTCCTGGTACTTGAAAATAAATAAATATTGTGCATTGTACCATCTGATTTATTGACATATATTAAAAAGGTCTAACTTGAAAACTTAGCATTCATTTTTTATCTATTTACACTTAAAATCTCTTGAAATATTTTCTTGTAGTTTATTCCAGAGTCAGCAAGATTTCTTACTGCTGCAGGATACATTGATGATGCCACATCAATTTTGGAGAAAGCAGCTAAAATAAACAAATCCAAATTGCCAGAAGGAAAATTAGTACAATCTAAAAATGTAAGAACGATGAAAAAAAAGAAAATATTTTTAGCTACTTTGTACCTAAAAATACCTTACATTTCTGAACATATATTTCATTAATAAAATGATTCCATTTAAACTGACCAAGTTTGATGTCCATATAAATGCCAATTTTGTTGCTGTTCTGGAGATTCAACTAGGTAGATTAAGAGATGTGTTTAGCAGAGAATACCTAAGATCTACACTTCAGCTTTGGTTTCTGTGGTTTGGTGTGGCCTTTACTTACTATGGCATGGTGCTAGCAAATGCTGAAATATTGAGAATAAGAAATCAAGAACGTATGTGTTTTACGTCTGCGTTTTCATTGATAAATATGTAGTCTTCATTTAAATAATTCTGAATTTATTTTTTTAAAGCTGAAATGAATGTTCAATAATTATGAATTTATAAATAAGATACTTTGTCAAATATGAATAAAAACTAAATTTCACATTGAAATCTTTTTCAACTTATCTTTCTTATCGGCTTTTAAAGTAAAAGCACACTTTTGTCTTAGAATTTTTTTAATTGTAAGATCATATTTTTCCATGCTGTCAATAATAACTAATCTAATCCGAATCTTCCCACAGATACATCTCATTGCAAATGTACATATTTAACCACAGATGATTATATGACAATGATACTATCCTCTGTGGGAGAATTAATTAGTAAGTGCAAAATTTAAATCTGTTAAAACTGCAAAAAGATATATACATTTTTAAAAATCTTATGTTTAGCTTTGTTTTAATATGCCACTTAATTTCTTAGAAAAAAAGCTTGACTATTCAGTCATATGAAATTATAAATGCATTAGATTTCAACTGTCATCTTTCTTTTAATATAATTATTGGAAATTCTGATCTTAAAATATCACTTTTTATTACAGGTCTTCCTATCAACTTTTTTTTGTTTGATAGAATTGGCAGACGTTTAACAGGCACTCTGTGCTATTTAGGTGCTGGATTTTTCTTTGTTCTGATTCAGCTTCCTGTGGGCATTACAGTACTTACATTGTTTATGTTCTTTGTTCGAGGGTTTTCATCTGCCTGTTTTAATTTTGTTTATATATATTCTTCGGAGGTATGTTTCATTTCCTTTTTCAGTTAATTTTTCATTATCATTTTTTGCTTTAAAATTTGTATGATGAATATTGCCATGAATTTCTAAAAAAAAAACTTCTACCATAATAGTATATAAAAAAATATTAGATTTATGAATTTATGAAGTATCAATTTATAATATTTGTAATTACTAGCTCTGTAGATAAATTTTGAAATACTTTAACTTTTTAACAATAAAACACTGAAACTCAGTAAAAAATAAATAGAAATAATACTATGCAGAAAAAAAGGCTATAATGTAGATGATATACAGAATTTATCTGTTAGTTGAAGAGTCCATGGGAAGAACGGATCAGAAATAGTCACAAAATTTTTTTAATTTAGTTACGGCTGCATCCCTTTCTCGGACCCTTTACTTTTTAAAGCACATGGACACTAGTTTTGATTTTGATTTTTAAAAATACAAAAGGACATTTTCTTTAAGAGTTTGCAAATATTTTAACCTACTTAAATATTCAACATTAAAATATTACAATTAAAAAGGTTAGGATAATGGAGTACATCTAACTGTTCTATCTGAAAATAAATATTTCAGATTTTTAACATAAAATGAGCTTTATTAACAATTGTCTTGTATTAATTACTGTATTTGCACTGAATATAAATCATTCTGTCACACTACACAAATAAAAGTTTTGCTACTATGTTTAAAACAGCTCAAATGCATTTTGTTGCTGCACACTACTAAAATAACACAACACAAAATTATCAAAGTCTTCAATGCTTAAATGTTCTCCATTATTGATTTTGTGTCTATGCCCCTTCTTCCTGTGAACTCCCCAGTGATGCCTTGACATTCTTGAGAGTGTAGAATTCGTACCAATAGACAGAGTTGAGAACAATACTTTTTTGTACTTAGTTTTGTATGAGTATCTTGCATCAGAAAATATTTTCCTGCTTTTTAATCTTTACAGAAATGCAAAGAGATAGCAGCTGCACTGCAGATGCTTTCTGTCATAATAATATTGGAATACTAGCATGAACTTTATCATCTGTACTATTATCAATCTAAGTTGTATTTTTTTTCCTTTGCTTTTTTGAGTACTGCAAAATAAACAATTGTTTACTTTTCCAGCTGTACCCCACATCCATCAGGACATTAAGTATGGGCATGGCATCTGCTATGGCCCGAGTCGGTGCCATGTTAACACCATTTATATCTCAGGTGAAGAATTGTTAACATTATTAATCAAATGGAAAAAGACTAAATTTTAACTTGAAGTATTTGAACCATTTTTAAGTGTAAATACATGTATATACCATTTATTTCTCCCTAAAACTTAGCTCTTAATGAATTAATGTAATTAATTTGACTTATTTCTGAAGGTTCTCATATCACATTCAATAGCTGCAGCTACTTGGGTTTACGGAGTCATATGTTTAATATGCAGTATTTGTTGTTTACTTTTACCTATTGAAACAAGGGGAAGAGCATTACCTGTAAGTATCTTCTTATTCTAGTCTACTTTTTGTGCTCATCATAACTACCCGGTAAGTAAATTTGAAACAAACATTCCCTGCATACTTTATCAGTGAATTCTGGAAAGAAAAATCAAAACATTGATTAAAGTTGCTAAAAAGGAAATCATATCACCACTAAAATAAAAAAAATTATGCATGATACATGTATTTGTTTTTAATTACCTAGTCGTTAAAAATATGTTTTTTTTTAAATGCTAATTAGGCCATATTTAATAATATACTTGCTCAACATTTAAAAAAAGAAACACGGCAAAAAAAAAAAACAAGACATTAAAGCTAAAAAGTATAGCTTATTATGTGTCTTGTGTAGTTCACTCAGCATTAGTGATGTGAATTAAATGACAAAATCAGAAAGAATGATGAATATTTATATTAACCTTTGTTCATATTTTTAAGCAATCCATTACCCTTGAATATGATGAAATTGAGCTGAGCGATGCATGCACAGATGATCTGAAATACGATGATGATGATGATGCGGCCACAAAAGTTTCTACCATTGAAATGGAGAAAAAGAGATTCCAAGCAAGTTTACAGAACAAAAATAAAGTACGAAATTCAGAGTGAATTAAAAAGAGGTGCATGAAAGTTTTATTATTGGAACAAATAAGGGAGATTTACTTTCCAAGAAATAAAATAATACGAGCATCAACCATATTTGCTATTAAGATAAATAACCTGTACTTGTCTTTCAATTTCAATCTCAAAGGCATTTTAACTATCTGTAACACGATTAATTTCAATAATATATATATAATTTTCTAGATGATTTGTATACTAAATCTATAAACTTGATCAAAATGAAGACAAGTCAATTTTATCAATGTCACCAAATATATTAAAAATTCTAATGAAAAAGATATCATTTTCTCTCAAAAAAATATTTCACTTTATGAAATAATATTGTTTTTTTAATAAAAATGTTTTTAAATAGAAAAAGAGCAAAAAAAAAGAAAAAACCTACACATTTTCTCCCTGTATATATGAAGCAATAGTAAAGAATTGTATATAAACAAGTGTTGCCTTAAAGTAATAGTTCACAACAAATGAAAAAATAATTAAATGTAAATTTTTTAATTATTTTTTTTTTCGAGGGATCATTGTGAACTCCAATATTTGACTCCTTTTTTTCAATTGTTGGTTTACGGTGACTACATTAGTTACCGTTTGTAGAGTTGTTTAGTATTATTGTTAAATTTGTTGTTTTTTAAGAGTTTTTCTACAGTAATTTGACATTTTTAAATACCAGTACAGAATGTAAAAATAGTTATGCTGTGAAGTAGCTAGCCAAATTATTAGACTAATAATAAAAATGTAAATATTAAATTTATTATGAGCTAACCCAGTCCAGCTTAGCAGGTAAGCATTACAAAGCTATAGTCTTGAGATTTCTTAGCCTATTTTTTCACTAACTTGATCTCCATGAGAGGGATCTCAGAATTAACATGTCTACAGTTAATTTAATTTTCTTCTAAAGCAAATGTTTGCAACAATAAAATCTTACACCAATATAATGCAATTTTTAAACAAAAGTTTAAGATACAAGAAATTGTGAAACAGCTTTTTGTGGTTGCAAATTAATTTTAATATTACAACATATTTAAAATTTTCTTTTATGTTATTAAATTTAAAAACGTTGATTGATACATGTATGTAAATGTTTCAAACCACCTGTGATTGTACAATTTTAAATTAATAATTGACTAATAAAAATGTATATCATGTTTTGTTTAAAATTTTAAAAAAATAATTAAGATTTTGATCTATTCTTACTTTTCGTCATTATTGCTTCACTGTAGCCCAGTTGGAACTCAATGATTTATTAAACACTTTGTTTAGTTCATTCTTTAAAATCAAAAAACCAATTGATCAGAAATGAAAATGCAGCTAATGGGCAATTAATTTTGCATTTGATTTTTAAAAGTATAAAAGGTCATTTTCTTTGTAACTGTTCGTTACAGGAGTTTGTAAAACCTGCTAACAAAAGAAAACAATATATTTTTTTAAAAAGGTGAGACAACAAAAGAAAACAATATATTTTTTAAAAGAGGTGAGACAACAAAATTACGAGTAATGTACATGTGTACTCATAAAAGATCTTCAAATTAATACTAAGCAATACTGATACAATTTTTTTCGTCTCTATGTAATAAGAGATAGCTTTATCTAACATTATTTAGTTTCCAATCATAAATGCTGTCATACTTTTTTATGAGTTGAACAAGTTTTATATTGCACTAAAATAAAAGTCAGTCCAATCAATAGCTTCTGCATACAAAATTTTATTGAACAAAATGAAATAACATGCAGAATTAATCAAAATGAAATCCAAATATTTATTTCATACTTTATAATAACCATCAATAATTGAATAAAAGAATAAAAAATTAACTTATGATGAAAAAATGTTAAAATAAACAAATATATTTTCAACTTGAATGTACTCTAGGAATGTTTAGTTATTTTGCTCATAAGATAATAACTCTGTTATGAAAACATATAATAAAATTCAAAATCATCAATAAAATTAAGAATAATTTTTTTTTTAAGCATTTCAAGCTTACTTCACATTTTATAACAAAAAAATTAATAATATAAAACTGGATTAAACAACTTAATGCCTGCATACATTTTCTCTACATGAACATATAATAAAAAGTTACAACCAGGTTGACTTGTTTAATAAATTAGTAAAAAAATATATTTTAAATTCGTTTTAAAGAAAATATTTTAATTTGCCTTGAACAATCCTCAAATATTTCACTGACATCAAAGAATTCTTTCAACATTCTAAGAAATTTTAAATCTCTGTCATATCTAATCCTGCAGGATAACAGAATCTGAACATTATTATTGCTTGTCAATGATTTTAATGTTTTTAAAAGATCTTTAAATGTCTCTTCTATGTAAATAATATCAGCTCCTATTACAACATCCACACCATCAGACAACTGGGAATCTATGGGTTCCGTCCAGTCCAATACCTTGGCCATAATTTTCCAATTTTTATTGAACGAATTGGATGTTAAAGTCTGTGTTAAATGGGTCATAGCCGAAGCTCTCTCAGTCAAAATGACATCTGCACCTATTTTTTCAAAATATATTATTAGATACTGAGTGTAATTAAAAGCAGTATTGTCAATACCAAATATAGGATCACAATGCTATGGGACAATTTGTGTTTAAATAATGAGATAATATATAATTTGTGTTTAAATAATGAGATAATATGGTGTCAAAGAATTCAAATATTGATTAAAGGTCTATAGAAGTGAGTGGGACGGGTGGTCGAATAGTGTAGACACTCGACTGTTGACCTGAGAGTCCTGGGTTCGATCCTCGGTGAGAAGCTTGGGAATTTTTCCAGGTGAAATGTGTTTCAAAGTCGTCCCACAAGTCCAACCAGCTTTAAATGGGTACCTGACTTTAAGTTGGGGAAGTAAAGGTGGCTGGGCGTTGTGCTAACCACACAATCCCTTCATAAGCAGAGGTTATAGAAACAGATGAATTCTACACATCATCTGCCCCGATGGCCCATCAGGGCTAAGGGAACTTTACTTTTACTATAGAAGTCAACATGGCATTATAATTAAGGTGGAGAAATGTTACATTTAAAAATCCATACAAATAAATTAATAAATATACCTAGAGCAGCAGCTACCAATCCAGCCAGACCTGTTCCAGCTCCAAGTTCTATAACTTTCTTTCCTTTTATTAGATACGGATTACTTTGTAAATATTCACCCAGAACAACAGCCTTTTGTACCATGAAGAAAAGCAGATTCATTTATGCATATTATACTGATCATTTTCATTCATTAAAAATCAATTATAACATTCAGCTTAATAAAAAAAGATAAAATAAAGTTACTTTTTTCTGCCCTACGGATAACAATAAAATATAATTGATTCAATTACTCACACTATCCCATACAACAGCAGCTACTCCAACCCCTTGCCAGTTTTGCTCAATGATAAACTCTTCATCTGCCAGGTGAAATTTTCTGCTGGACAATTCATGTGGTAATATTTTTTTCTCATCATATGGAACTAAAGCAAGTGATGTAGTCATTCCTTGGTCTTTAGTTTTAGTGAATTCATAAGTGTTTTTACCTGCTTTCATAGAATTAAACAGCTTTTAAACAATTGTAATGAATAACATTGTCAATATTTTTTTTAGTCTGAGGAATGATATTATTAGTTTAAAATATATGTTCCTATTTCTGTAGTGAAACAAATCTAAGCTAAATTATAAGTTAGACTTTTAAACTTGTTGTCTGTTCTAACATAACATAAAATCTGTTTTAGTTTTTTAATTTTGAACCAGGAATATTTAATAAATAAAATCATTTTTTCAATAGAAGCCATCAACTGATTGCCAAGAAAATAAAAACTTTATTAGCACTAACTAAATTATGAAGACATTACAATGCCTGAGACTTAAATTCTGGTTTTACAAATTACATCTAATTAAATCATATTAAAAGTTTTTATGTACCTTCTGAAAGTTCTAAATAAAAAAAATTAAAATATTGTTTAGTTCTGTTCAGTTTACAAGTTGCCTCATGAAGTGAAGGGTTATTTTTTCTGAATTTGAAGTTATTAATTGTATCACCTTTTACACATACAAAGTCTGTTATCCATACATTGTTTAATATAAAACAAAGAATCCATACCTACATAAACAAAAAGCATTAAGAGATACAAATTAAACAGTTTATTTTATCAATTATGTAGCATTTAATAAACAATTATAACGAACAAAAAATAACAGATACCCAAAGAAAATACAAGTCTTTTGACTAAAACCTACTAAGTGCTAAATTAGAAAAAAAAATTAAACTGTAAAGATAGTAATTTATCTGTTTACTAGTGGTGTGGGCCATTTAGCATCAGGTTACCAGATATTGTAACTGTGCAATTTTATGAATTCTCTGTGATAAATGTCACTGATGTTACATGTAAATGTATACAACTGACTTGTGAACTTACAGTGAACATTTTTTGAATGGATATTTTTTACTAATAATAGGACAGTTAAGTGGCCATTCATTTGTTATAAAACACTTTTTTTCAATAACTTAATAACATTATCTTTTATGCTTTCCTGTATAATTAACTTGGTCTTGGAGTGTTATGTTTAAAAGTAAGGTTGAGTATAAGAGTAGAATTTTCATTTAACTTTTAAACTCACACATTAGTCTTTAGAAAGTTAGTTGGAGCATGATTCTTATGGATTTAATGATTTTACACCCTGAACTTGATTGAAATTCAATTTAAATTGTCATTACAAAGTTCCAGTTAATGGCAGCAGATTGTACTTTAAATTCAAAAGAGTGATAACTTTGTAATAAATGATTAACATGTTCATTAATAATAGCTTAAGCCATGAGCATATTCTATGATATGATAGTATAATATAGAATTATTATAGGTAGGCTATTTTAAAGACTAGTTATTATTTACTAGTGGTAATTTAGTAATCTAATTTTTTTGTAGTATATTATATTAGTATTTATAGTAGGGTAGACAATTAGTTGTAGTATATTTCTCTGTAACTGTACACTTTCTGAAGTAGAAAGCCAAGTTTTCTGAGCTTTTACTTGTATATTAATAATATTATTATTTTATTATGCCATAATAATATTTATCAAAATAGTTTCTGCCTCTAAATTCTAACATTACCTTTTCTTATATTTTGTATTAATGTTTTTATAATTTAATGTTATTTTAATCATTTTTATTATTTTATCAATTATAAATAAATTATATGACTCACTATGCCATCATCTACATCAGTGTTAGGTATGTCTATTCTACTATTGAAATACCAATGCCAATACTTCAATGGACATATTATTGGTATGACTATGTTAGTATTGACAATATATATATATAGTTAAAAGTTACAGTCTTTCTAAGACTCATTGAATGATTGATCGGTTGACACTTTGAAAGTAGTTGTATCAATAATATTATCAAAGATTCTAAAAAAAATTATCTTTCGATTTTACCATTTATATGTTTGACAATTCAGTAAATATTAAATGTTCACAACATAACCTACGTTTGAAACAATTGTAAATAAAGTGTACTTTATCATTTCTTACGGACTCAACAATAGACTAAACAATAACATTTTCGCAGTTACATCCCCTTTTAAAATCATTAAAAATAAGTTTCGACTAAAAGTCTAAAACATATATCACATTTCAAAACATTTTAAATTTTATTAATGTCGATTTCTAGACATTTAAAAAGTGTATACTGGAACAGGCAATAAACCATCCAAGTATCTTCCCTATGAACAACCAGATATGATATCAGCCAGTTAATTAATATTTTAATAGTGAGGATGAGACTTGAAGTTCCAAAACACTGCTTTTACAAGATATACTTTACTATTATTCCTCTGTATTTGGCTAAAAAAATAGCATCCACCAATTAGGAACTGTATAAAGGAACATAATTTTTGCTGAAAAACTCTGCTAATCAGAGAGGAAGTGATTAAGATGATAAGTAATGTGTTTGGAATTAAAAATAATGTGTCAATCCACTAGGTGCTATTTAGTGTTTAGACAGAAAAACAAAGAGAAAATTACAACACTTTGTCAAGATTTGGTTACGTAATACAACCAAAACATTGAAGGGTTTGATCTTTTCTTTAGATAGTATTTTTCAAAACTACAAAATAACTGAGATTCGAGAAATAGTATAAGTGACAGTTCTACCTTATCCATACAAAACTGTCATAAATTCAGGGCTGCTCTACTTTAATCTTTATTATTATAAAAAAATGTCATCTAGGCAAACAGTTATTAATATGGCTGACTTAATACTTCCGCGGTTCTCAATCGGTGGTACACATATCCCAACGGTACATGAAAGCTTATGCAGGGGTACACAGCAATTTATAATTTTACTTTGAAAAACTAAGAGTTTGAAGAAGGATGATAGTTTGCTGCATGACTCATTACCGAATCATGTACCTAAATATCACAATAGAAAGGTAAGCACATTACATTAAGAAAATAATAATATTTATTCATGAACTTATGCGTGAGAGTTAACAGTAGATATGCTTTCGCACCCTTCGGTATACGGTCGTCATAAAGGTTGAGAAACGCTCTTCTACTTGACTTAGCTATGACTTTATGCAAAATTAGAAAAGCAGAGCCTACAAGGTCAGAATTGATTCCAAGAAAAAGATGCAGAATGTCTCTCAAATTCATACATAGATTGTAGAAAAGTTTAATTTGGCCACTTTCTTGTTTGGAACCAGACTCAACTTCAAAGCAAATACATTGTAGCAAGAATTATAATTAAAGACATTTTTTGTTTGCCTGAAATCTAATACTACATTATGTTTTGATAAAACAACTCTTACTTTCTTTTCATAATTTATAACTACAACATATTAATCGCAACACATTTTAAACAAAGTAACTTTTTTTGGTTTTTATTGTAAATTTTAAATAATGATTAATTTTGATACACAATGTTCATTTTGTTCACTATTCAACTCTACAGAACATTTTCTTTTTTAGTCTCTTTTTTTATCAAAATTATTAAATGCTATTTCTAACAATAATCATGTCCTGTATTGTTTTTTTAGTACAATAGTTGTATAATTAAAGCTATTTTAATAAAAATTTTATTTTATTTTTTATTTTATAATTTAGTATCAAAAGTATTTATCTTGTTTGTGCTAGTATAATTCATATAAACTAATGAGTGGTATATGTCATAGTATGATAACAAAACACTAAAAAATCGAAAATAATATTTTCAGAAGATGTGTGTTTCTTGCAAGTATAAATAAATGTTAACTATAAAATAACTTTTTTGTGCAAATAAAAAATATATCATTGTAGGGTTAACAAATAGTTAAGATGCATAAAGTTTCCCTTGCTAAAACTAATGTGAGGGTAGCAGCCTCCCCTCAAGTGTTTTAGTTTTAATATGGGCTTAGTTTGACATTGATATTAAAAGAGTGGTTGTGAAAGTCCTAAGTAAAAGATATAATTTCTCCATACCCCTTTTTTTGTTCATTAGTTTTTAGGTGCACATTACCCTTACATAATGCGGTGATCCAAGTATACTTATATCCTTCCATTTACATTATGTATAAGATTACCTGTAGAGAGTAATGATAATAAATTAAATATTTTTGGAAAAATTATTTAATGTGATGCAGTACTGGTAATAAATAAAATAAGGTTTTGAGTAGGACCTATTACATACCCAGTGGGACAGATGACCGAGTGGTGTAGACACTCGACTGTCGACCTGAGTTCATTCCTCAGTGAAACTCATTGAATTTTTCCAGGTTAAATTTGGAGCAAAGTCGTCCCACAAGCCTACCCAGCTTTAAATGGGGACTTTAGTTGGGGAAGTAAAGGTGGCTGGGCGTTGTGCTAACCACACAATCCCTTCATATGCAGAGGTTATAGAAACAGATGAATTCTACACTTCATCTGCCCCGATGGCTTGCCAGGGCTAAGGGAACTTTTTATTACATACCCATGTTTTTTTTTTCTATAACACAGTACTAAATGTAAATCCAAAAGTACATTAAAATAAACACAACGAAATGATTGAAAAACTGCAGTATTTAAAAATATAGAAAATATAATTGCGTTTATCACTTTTCTGAATAAAAAGATTAACATATGTTTGATAACAACAGTATTCTAAAAGACTTTATTGTTGAGCATTCAGGTAAATATGAATAGTAATCCAGGGAAACAAAACAATATAATTCAAACAGAATTGAAAATAAAATATTTAAGGTCAAACATTTTATCAAACCACAATATGTCATATGTTTCATCTTTTAATATATAAGGTGAATAAAAAAAATCAGACACAATTATAATAATGTTTGAATCTATATAAATAGCTCTTAAAATGTACATGTAAAAAAAATATTCACATATTTTTATATACCTGTAGAAATTTGATGTCACCTGATTTAAATACAAACTTGATGTTGTTCTTGACTTATATGAACTTTCCAGTAAATACTTGTACTGATTGCTTCTTTTTTTTTTTACCAAATTTTAGTATAATATGTATATTGTTGGATGTAATCCCCAGTGACAGTGAAAGGAAGTTGGAGAAAATGTGATGCACAGACTGTTAATTTGAAAAAAGGAATACATTATCATACCCCTAATTATTGATGGTGTTAATATTGTGATATTATGATTTCTATGCTGATCACTGATTAATTTTCAATTTCCATAAATTGGTTTGTTTCTTTTTTTTTAGTTAAGATGAGAAACTTGATAGAAAAATGCAAATGATGGATCTTTTAAATTGCTATATACAGGTAAAGTCATGTCAAGCAGTTCAAAATATTTATAAAAATCTTCACAAATGAATTCATAGTACATGTATGAGAAATGAGATCTTAAAAAATAAAAAATAACATATAACACACTTTTCTCATGCAAATAAATATTGAGGGTTTTTTTTAAGTTAAAAAAACAACAACACCTTTTCAATCTGCATTAGGCCTATATAAATATAAATATACAATTTTATCACATTCTTCTATAAAATGCAGTTTCTTTTTTAGCCCCTTTTTTCAAAACCATGAAATGTTTCATTAAAACATAATTAAAAATGAGCATAGTGAGGAAAAATTGCTTAAAACAAATATTCATTCCTTTTTTTTTTCTTGCATTACTATAATCTCTGCCATTACAAAAAAATACAACAGTAGGACTAACTTACATTTTTTATGCTGGTCAGTATTTGTGTGTTAGAGCTCTGAACAGAAATCTAATCATTAACCCAAACCAATACAACTGAGGTATAAGAATCATGAGACAAGAAAAAATGCATTTGGCTGGAATACTGAAAGGTACTTGGGACAATGGTATATCTGCATAAATGGCATATCTATAAAAAAGATATGGGAAAATGGCTATTCTACAGGCGAAGAACATCACCACCATGCCAACACTTGTGTATATATACATTCTGGTCTCTTTCATGTTTAACTGTGATAAATAAGATACATAAAACATGAATTCTAAGCTTAATAGATAAAAAAGAAATTAAGCTGTTTATATTATGCATGCTATTCAAAATTAAAAGTATATGAAAATGAAAAATAACTATATTATGTTAAATTTTTTACCTGTGAAAGTATCTCTCTTGCAGAGATAAATGGAATGACCAACTCAACCATGAATATTGCTCCAAAGAAATAATCTCCTTTTGTGTTTCTATTGTTCTTATGAATAAAAAAGTTAAAAATGTCAATTTCACAAACAAGTTACTCTTTATAAAAGCAAAAAACAAAAAATGTGTATAGTGTCTAATGCTTACAGCTTATTAATAACCACAAAATAAGTAAGAAGTTGAATTAGCTGCTAAAACTAGGGAATTTACATTCACTCTATAATGATTGACATGAAATTATGTTAATTTATGAACTTTTCATGTTATACTGGTATTTAATAAGAGCATTTTAAAAATTACAAACTGTTGAGCCCAGAATAGACATGAGATGTTTATGAGCACTCACTATCACAAGTGGTATCAGTACACCAGGAATGAACACATGATGAGCAATCATCATTTTGTTTTTCTTCACAAATACCAGGATCCTCTCCTTTAGATTCAGGTCCCTGTATAGATCCTCTCGAACGCGCACATTGTAAGCATACATTGCCCATAAGTCATAGGGAAAATATGGCATTGCAAAATATGCATAGCTGTTGGTGAGCCAATGTCTACAATAAAAAAAGATGTATTTATTATAATCAAGGTCAATACAATAATTACAAGATATTGGTGCTTAAAACAGGGAAAAGACTTTGAATGTCATGCTAGTTTCTTTTCAAAGTAGCAGGTTACCCCTTTTGCTGAGCCTGAACACCAGCTTAATAAAGTGAAGACATACCAGTATTTATTCCCATGAAACATCTACTAACAGCACTCCTTGACAAAACCTTTCCTATATAGAAGGTTTCTTATTGCCTCCTCACAATACCCTATTTTTGGATTCTGTTAAGACATTGCAACAGTCTGGAGGCACTATTGGCCCCCAAGTCCTATTCCTATTGGGCATCAAATGATTTTTACCTAGGGCATAAATACTCCCATGAAAAGATTATTGGCGCATTTTCTAATCTTGAAAAATTAAGAATTACTGGTCTGGTACTGCCAAAATTTCACTCTACAGCCACAGACATGCTGATACTTGTAAAACGTCGAGTCCCTGTTTGTTAAACAAGGAAAGTTAACCAACAGTACCATGGTTGAGTGTGGTATAGCTACACTAAGGGTCTCTAAACTCTACCCAGTTCTAAAAGTGTACCAGTCATTAATTGGTTGTTTGGGTAAGGGGGTGGAGGTGAGAGAATAGGTGAAATAAAAGATAAGCTAGTATAGGTGTGTTGCTACTAGAAACTAATGCTCCATTTCACTAGCCCTATAGGTCTGCTTTCCAGTGTTATATCTCTTTTGTAATGACATCCTACCTACGCCGGTTTATTTTTAATTGATACAGTATTATAATTAATTATCTACGTACTTATCTTTTAGTATATCTTTACATGATGATGCAATAACAACACCCACAGACGATGTTATGATACCCTGAAGTGCACTTACTAGTCTAAAGGAAGAAATATTAAAAATGAGAAATTTCAAAATGTGCAATCATTAGTAGTCATTCAACATGGTCATTTAATGAGACCATTGACTAATGTAATCATCATTGCTAACTAAAAATATGGATTGATCACGAAATAAAAAATGTATATATACATATAAATAAACCTCACCACAAAATGTAACCCAAACATGGTTTTATCCAAATGTTGCAAGACGCACCCACACCCATAAAACTTCAAAACAGCTAGCAAATATACACCAATAAAATTTTGCTAATTTGACTATAACAGCTCAGATTCTAAGTTAACGTTTCCATGTGGAGTTTGAATGAATAGTTTCAACAAATGCATGTAGAGATGTTACTTCACTGTTTCAAAGCATTAATCTTAAAAAGTCAAAACTTTAAACCTAATGAAGCTATCATAATGTCCAAATGTTGAAATGTAATGCTTTTAAAACAAATATAAATTTTTTAACGAATTTTAATAATCTCAACTGCAAAGAAAGCTTTGGTGGTTTGTAATCTTTGTTTCCCCACTAATCTATGGCAACCAAATGAGTAACTGGACTTTCATCATGCCTCGCTTATGTAGAGTAACTGACATGCTCATTAAGAATAACCAAAAAACATTAAATGATTGAGGCAACTTTAATATGATAATGTGTAAAAGGGTGTCTTCCTGTAGAAATGGCTAATATAGTTTTATTAAAATAAAGCAAAGAAATAAAAACTAAAATGAAATATGTTGTTGCCCATTGTCTGAATTTCAAATATACAAGACGACATACTTTCTTAACTGGATGACACAAAATGTTGCAGAGTTAGTAAGTTCAAGTATGTTGTGGTATCCAATTAGAAGTTTGAACTCAATCAAAACAGCAGAAGGGGAGTTCAAAATAAGATATAAATAATAAAAAATACTAAAAAACTATATTTTCAAAAAGTACAGTAAAATTAGGGGCAATAACAGTAGAAACTCATGAAATACTTCATTCTCAGACTAATAGTAAATAATTAATATACGAAGTTACCATATGCATATAAGTCAGTATAGTCAGTCATGCCATCTTTCATTACTTGGTATTTAGAGACAGAAAAACGTTTATAGCTACACAATAATAGCACTTTTATTTTCCATATCTTAATGAAACAATACAATGTTAAATTTGCTAATATTTTATTATTAAGACTATGCAAAGCAATTATAAATAGAATGAATTTGCTTGTTGCTCAGTATCAGATTTTTTAGCTTATGTCATAATTTATGACAATTATGTCATCCAGTTATATATTAAATATGCTCTGCCTGGGCCTAAATACCTGACTTAGGCTAAGAGTAAGAGAAGCAACCATGTCAGATAGCGAAACCTAACCTAAGAGTTAGAGTAGTACGACTAAGAAATAACTTAATAAGAAATTTTAGAAAGGGTACATCCATAATCATTTTATCAATATTTCAATTTTTGTTGTGGCGGTTCCCTTAATAAATTGCAAAATCATTGAAAATGATGCATCGACATTCTTTTTTTTTTAAATACTGACATTCCGATATTTTACAAACGAAGTGACTACGGGACCAAGGAGCGGAACTCAGTATTTTTTTTTCGGGGTCCATGCACGGCTGACGGACTGCTTATTATTGCATATTTTTTGTTTTCGGGGCTAGGGTTAGGGTTAAGGATAGGGTTAGGAGCAATATGTATAGCTGGACCCCGAAAAAAAATCGGAGTCCAGCTATCGCGCATGCGCACATCACAGCCGTAAAAAAAATAAAGTCCGTCTAGAGCGCATCTATCCCTGGACCCCGAAAAATAAATACGGAGTCCCGGTCCTTGGTCTCGTAACCACTGCATTTCATAAAAATTAATTTAAAATTATTGAAAAAAAAATTATACATGATGAATGTCTGGTTTAGCTTGAATGCACCACAGCATTCAAATCCACCATAGACGTGACTGTTAAAAAAGAACAATACTCTAATAGTATTATTAGTACTAGTGTTCCAGTACTACTAACTAGCAGTAGTAGTGTTAGTGTTATAAGCCCATTATTTTGAGTATACTCCGTATGGGGGGGTATGCGCGTATGCGGGTATGCGATTTTACCCGGTTTGATTTCTTACCGACAAGAAACAACATAAATGCAGGCTTCTGATAGCACATCACGAAATCGACATTGAAGAAATTTTCGAATCGTTAAGTGAGATCCCACGAAAAATACAGCTCCCAAACCAGCCAGATAAAACCAACGCATTATCCGTTTAGTCACTAAGTCAGTGTTTACTGTTTACGGATTTTCCGATTTACTTTTTTAATTGTCTTTATTTACAAATGAATTTCCCGCGGCGGAGTCCTTAGTTCTTGTTTTTAATTTACTCACAGAACTCCATTTATTTACTAATAATATGATTATAAATATAGATCAAATAAATTTACCAGAGTACCGTTGAGTATGCATTCTTAATTTTTACTCATCTATTAAGAAATAGTTGGATTGTTGTTTTCTGTAATAGTATGAGTATCGTTATTTGTGTCGTATCAGTCATCTGTAGCCACTTAGTCTTAAGTGACTACCTATGTCTATGATCTGTACTATTCTTACTTTGGTAATTAATTTCACAATATAGCGACAATTAAGAAAGTGTAGTGACTAGTGGTATGTAGTCACTGAAGCTGCTAATTTAAAACATCAAATTTTTCAATTATTTTTTTAATTATCTAACAGTTACGTCTAATATGGTTAAGAAAATAAAAATAATAGAGATATATCTAAGTTTTTATTATTATCAATATTTAATTTTCTGCCAAGTGTAACAATAACTGTTACTAACATCACTACTACTACTTCAACTCTGTGGCATCACTAATAACGCGTCTATGCCAGTCTATGGTTGGTGTCACCTAGTGCGGGAAAATTCAGGGTGTCACCCCCCTCTCCCCTCAAGAGTTCCATCATGAGCAATGGTACATATTTCGAATTTTCCTGCACTAGACCTTAAAGAATTTACTTTAAAATACAATAAAAACGATAGTATTACTATTTCAGAAAGATATATATTACTTTTATTAAACTGAGTTTGTAAACTAAGCCTCCAATTTCATGAAACCAAATGACTATATGCGTCCTTTTTTTTTTAGAACATTTGCAAAAAAACTCTAGATTGATTCAAGTAGCTTTGAACTGTTTTCATTTACTTAAACTCCAGACACTCTGCATGGTGGCACCCTGTGCTACTGCTCAGCATGGTGGCACCCTGTGCTACTGCTCTGCATTTTGGCACCCTGTGCTACTGCTCTATATGGTGACATCCTGTGCTACTGCTCTGTCTGGTGACATCCTGTGCTACTGCTCATGTTTTTAACTATGATCGGTTATAAAACTGACTATACCGATTTTTTTCTTCTAGGAAATTTAGAACTTTTCATTTTGGTGTCACCCCTAAAATGGTGTCACCAAGTGCTGCCCGCATCCCCTACTGACGCCACTGCTTCAACACTATAGCTAGACACAATTCTAATATATTGTTTAATAGAATTATTTTCAGTGATCTTGTTTGAATCTAGTACTTTTTTTAATCACTTACACTATTTTTTCAATTTTTATTCCTACTGTGTAGAACTCTAGCTCATGATGCAGTGTTGACATGACAAATGAATCTTATAAATCAGTTAGACTAATTTATACTCTACTGAGTCTTAAATAGCATACAGTTCTTTATTTAGTCTTAACTTTAGTAACTACAATTATTAGTGTCAGCCTGGTCCACCACGACTAAGGTAAAAGCCAGAATGTTTGATAAATTCATTCTTCTTCTTCCTTTGGCTCTACAGCCCATTTAGGGCCCTGGCCTGCCATACTACTCTTCTCCACTTTTCCCGATCCATGGTCTTCTTCCTCCACTCTCTTACTTCTAAGGCTTTAAGGTCTTTCTCCACTTCCTCTAACCATCTGCTTCTTGGTCTGCCTTTAGGCCTTTTCTCATTGGGTGTTGCCTTATATATTGCTCTTGGACCTCTGTTGTTTTCCATTCTTTCTATGTGCCTTACCCACCTCAATCTATTCATTTTGATTTCAGCTGTTATTTTTGGTTCTTCATACAGCGCTGAATTGGTTCTGCTTCTCCACTCTTGATAAATTCATTGAAAAATTAAAATCTTCTTTTGGAAAAAGAATATATAAAATTAACTTAGTCTTATTTTTCAAGTAAAAAGATTAAAAAATGTGATTTATTGTATATACTTTTTTTCCAGATAATTTTCCCTAATTTAACATATTTTGCCTTGTTAAATTTCTGCAATGCCCAGAGGATCCAAAGGTAAAAGTGGAAATGATAGCACTAAAACTGAAGCTAAGAGTGAAGTAAGTACCAAAAATGATGGAAGATCGGAAACAAAACCAGACAGCAAAGTTGAAAAAGCAGACAATGGCTCTGGTAAGTCCAGTGATTTGAAAACTGAGAAAGAAAAGCCTTCAGCATCTGCTAGTAGCCCAACATTGTCTGCTAGTTCGTCTTGTGATGAAGTAAAAGGAGCTATTGGCGGTGTGCCTCCTTCATCTAGAGAAAAAATACAATTGCTACTCTGTGATCTGTTCAGAAATGTTAAGGATATTCAGGTTGGTCTACAACCTAACTTTCTAACTTAAAGTATTATTATTGTATTGTATCTAGATTTAAAACAAAAAAAGTGATGGTGAAAAAGGGTTTTTAAATTTCTCCCTAAATGTCACAGGTTGAACGTGATAGAGCTGAGCATAACTTAACAAATATTCACAAAACACATGAAAAAATGAGAGAAGAAGGGAAAGGTATAAATACTTAATTTTTTTTATTATCTCTGATATCGTATGTTAGTAATGTATGAACTCCATGTAAGGATGAGATGACTGGACAGCATGAAGATCTGGGTCGCTACAAAAGCCCCACCCATATGTTAGTAGTAGATAAGTCCAATTATAAACTGTGAGAATTAGCCTGCCCACATACATACTTCTTAAAAACTAAGATGAAGAGAATCATTATGTGAATCTGATACTTGCTCATATATATATATATATATATACTGTGATGGTATTTATGTTAAATATGTAATGGTAAATACGTTACTGCTGTATTTCAAGCAGGTCTTATGTTACTTTATAACAGCTACAGTCTACAATATATAAATATATTATATATCAATGCCAATGCTTCGTATACAAACAAATAAGATCTAAACTTTAATAGATTCTACAACATGGATGAATATGTACAAAATATAAGTTCTTTATCTAATGTTGTCTTCACGTCTACTTATACAAATATCGTTTACTAGCGACTACACTACATCTAACTCTTAGGACTGTCAACACAGAACTAACTATGTCTAACTCATATGACTATTAGCACCGTACAAACTAGCATCCTCTATAAACATAAAGTCAAGCTATGGTCAGGGGGCGGGACAGTGGGTACTTAAAATGATTCTACAAAATATTTGAACTGTTGGAATATCGACCCAGTGGAGAACTTGGGACGTGTGGAATGGTCAGTTAGGAGGGGGCATTAGTATGGGAGGAGGGGTGAAAGTGTCATCTGGAGAAGATAAATAGGTTGATGGAGGAGAGGGCAAATTCTACACGTCACATATACATATAATGCACCAAAAAAATAATCTTAGCAGGTTTCTGCACGTGATGACTTCCAACCTCATCATTGCAACCTTGACAAATCTTTTATACTGAAACTCACCTCAATAGACTGTTGAGGCTTTCAATTAGCATTAAAAATCTTAACTCTTTGAACTTGTAAATATTTACAGAAAACCCAAGTACTTTATTATTATAGCTACATCACTGGATATTTACAAAAAAATTACATTATGGTATGAAATATTTGCAAACTATATGGCTGAATCATTTTTTGAAGAATATTATAGGATTTCAATTTTTACATAATAAATAAATATTGTTTCTTTATTTCACATATTAATTGTTTATTACTGCCTTCAGTTACACCTTACTACAGACAGAAGTTGAAGTCTTTGTATAGTGCTGCCACAACTGATGCTGAGGCAGAAGCAGAGTAAGAAAAATAATGCTAATACAACTATCTCTCACTTCTTGGCCTAAATTGGTTCTTGGAAAGTTGGCCATATTGGAAAGGGTTGTATAACGAATCAATTATTTTGATACAAACTTATTCTAATTTAATTGTATTTGTTCTAGTTTTTTTTGTATAAACTAATATAGTCTTTAGTTCATAAAGCATTGTATACTTCTTATTTCCTATAAAAATGCTTACTTTAAAAAAATGAACATGTAAATTGAAAACACTTAAGTACTAATAAATTTAATAAAAAGCATAAAATAAAATGTTTTAAAATGATGAGAAACACAAAGAATTACATTATACATGTATTCTGCCATCCTCACTTTCTTCTATTGTGGATTGACCCAGCTCAAAATATTGGTGCAGAGTTTTCTGCTCTGTCTTGCTTTCTGTGGATTTTTTATAGTAGTGCGATAATTTTAAGAGTACGTTATAGCGAAATGCCCTATAAAATTCACCTTTATAGGTGTACCAGATTTTTAAAAATATAAATTAAATCTTAACTAAGGATTCTGTTATCTACTAAAAAATTCCATGTGAGTTATGTTGACGCAACTATACTAAATTATTATGCAGAGTGATACGCACAGCACTGGAAAAAATTAAAGAAATAAAAAAATTGCAAGAGAAATCAGCTAAACAGAAACATGGTAAGCTTTCTATGTAATATTTTTTGTTACAGAAGATAATTTTCACTTTGTATATTTCTCTTAACGCCCAACAGACGGCATACAATAATATGTGACTCTGGTGATCCATGAAGTCAAACCATGAAAAATAATATTTTTTTTTATATTTTTTTATTACAAATATAATATTTTTATAAAAAAATGCTTTCTAAATACTTTTTACTAAAAAATAATTATTTATTTTTTATTTAGCTACAATTTCTCGTAAATAAAAAAACGCTATCAGGTGACCTGGCAAACGCCATTTTGATTTGTTTACGTTTAGTCAGTAATTTCGACTACACTAAAATGGACTCAGATTCCGATTATATTGAAGAAAATGAACTTGATTCTAGTGATGAAGATGAAACTTGGGAACTTATTACATCTTCGGATGACTCTGATGCTGAAAATATTAGTATTAATTCAAGTTTCAACACTCCTAACTCAGATGTGTAAGTATTGAACCAACATGCTTTGAGTTTGTTTGACTATGATCGCAAAGCTGTTTATTTATTTATTCATTTATTTTTTCTTTAGAACTTATTATGTGGGAACGGTTATAAAATAAAGAAAAAATCTAAACATTTATATTCTATTATATAAAGGTTTATATATAAATATTATTTATTTAGTACTCTGCTGCTTGCAGTACTGTTTTATTTTTGTATTATTGCCAATCAGCTGATGCTTGTAAACACAAAACTTTTGTCAAAAGACTAAATTTTATATAATAATTACAAATCTGTATTGATAATTTTTTTATCATGATAAAATAATTAATTGTAGCTCTATAAATAAGCTGATATTTTTTATTTTTTTTTTAATTGATGCTTTTCTTTACACATTTATTTTTATCCCACAGATCATATGGTTATGTTACAAATGACACATATCCAGAACCACCAAAGAATTTTCTACCTGAGAGGGATCCAGGCATTCAACTCGGAAGGAGCTAAAACTAGGGAAGACATAAGGAAATTCTGCAGTGCAGTGGCATTTTTTAAACTTTATTTTACTTTGGACTTAGTTATTCATATTTGTGACTGTACAAATAGCTATGCCAGACAATATGGACCTACAAAACCTAGTGTTTACCAAGGCTGGTTTGACCTTACACCAGATGAATTCTATAGATTCTGTGGACTTATTATGTATGCTGGACTTGTTCAAGCACCGTAACATTGACCGCTTTTGGTCTACTAAATCTTTATATAATGGACTTTGGGCCAGAGCTTTTATGTCTCGTGATAGATTTAAATCTATAATGAGCTTTCTAAAGGTATCTAATCCTCAAACTGAAGACAAATCCAACAAGTTATGTAAAGTATATTTTTTATTTAACTTTATTAGAATGAAATGTATAAAATTGTTTCAGCCTTACCAACATATATCAATAGATGAAAGAATGATTAGAAACAAAGGTAGATATAGTTTTAGGCAGTACATTAGGGATAAGCCGACTAAGTGGGGAATGAAGTTATGGGTATTAGCTGATTCTCTTTCTGGGTATACTTATGATTTTCATTTATATTTAGGTAAACAGGATAATGGGCCTTTTGGGTTGGCATATGGGGTGGTTATGAAATTAATTAAATCTTTGGCTAAACAGGGTTATAGATTATTTGTCGATAATTTTTATACTAGTGTACAGTTGTTTAAAGATCTATGGGATTTAGGGGTAGGAGCATGTGGAACTATTCTTAGGACAAGGAAAGGTTTTCCCCAATCTTTAAAAAATATAAAAGACTTTGAAAAAAAAATCTAAAAGAGGGGATATGAGATGGGTTAGAGAGGGACAGCTATTGACAGTACAGTGGCGGGACAATAAAACTGTTTCGGTTATGTCCACTATGCATATTGCAAATGGATTTGGACCAGTTAAGCGACGGACTAAAGTAAATGGAAAATTTGAGGAACTTACAGTTGACCAACCAGCCGTAATCCAGGATTATAATAGATATATGGGGGGTGTAGATAAGAGTGACCAGTTGATTAATAAATATAATGTTCTACGAAAAACTAATAAATATTGGAAAACAATTTTTTTCATTTACTAGATATAGCTAGGGTTAACTCTTATATTTTGTTCCAGGATTTAAGAAATAAACACAAAGACATTGTAGAATTTAAAAGAGCAGCTAGATATGGGCAGTTAAATTTCACAGAAGAATTAATTCGGGAATTGGGAAATATTGGTCCGTTTGATGCTGTACCTATTGCATCACGACCACCAGTATTTTTAAGCATGCCATGAATCCAGAATTTATGGATAAACGTGGAAACTGTAGATTGTGCTACAGTACTGAAAAAGTAGTAAGAAAAACAAGTGTAAAGTGTAGGGTATGTGAGGTTTACTTGTGTTTTCAAAAAGATAGAAATTGTCTCTCTCGTTATCATAAACTTGTATAATAGTTACAGTAATCTTGTAAAATATTTTTAGCAAAGTTATAAAACCATACTGAAATTGAGCTTTGTTGTTATCAATAGACATTAGAATGTTAGTTTTTATAACTTAGATTTATTATCTTTTTGAATTTTTCTTGTTGCAAGGTCAATGTTGATCCAAGCATTTTTTTGGTCCTTTTTCTGTTAAAACACATCATTTTTAGAAATTTTTAAATATCTTTTGTTTCTGAATATAATGTCTTCAAAAATATCCTACACACAGAGAATTGAATGTAGTTTAATAAAATGTAACTTTTATTGAAATGAATCATAATGATTTTTTTTTTTCTTTTTTGTGCTTGTGGATTGTTTGATTTATTTTGTTTTTTTTATTTTTTTCATCTAAACTATTTAAAAATTATAAAAAGCTTGCATAATAATATCACTCTAAAACATACATTGTTAAAAAGCCCTTTCATTTTGCTACAAATTGATATAAATTATAATCACATAACTTTTAAAATAAATAAGTTATTATAATTTAATTGAAAGATATCACAGCGAACTGAAAATGTTCAAAAAACGTTCAGTCTGTTGAGAGTTAATGCTCATCCAGCTTAAGTTTTTCATAGTTTTTTTTTTAATCTCATCTTGAATGTTTCAAAAATAAAATAGCAACAATACTAACACACAACTATAATGCAAAAAAAAAAGATCACTAAAGCAAGTCAAAAGAGTTGTTATATAACTCTGACCTACATGACATAATACTTATTCTATAAAGTATTTAAATCATCTCTGTTGAATTAAAGAAGTGGAATTTAAGGCCTATACCAGTGGTGCGCAATGAGCTGCGCATGTTATGAGAGGTAAATGGCCACCGTAAATAAAATATATATATTTTTCTTAATAATGATATTGAAATAAATCAATCTGGCAGACACCCTGACTAGAATAAATGAAAAGGTTGAGCACGCCTGGCTTTACCAAAAATGTTTTGTACACTTATCAAGGTTATAACGCAAAGCAAAAATATGAAGATAAAATTTATGTTGCCAAGGTCACATTGGCCATCTGAATATTATTATCACACTTATTTTCAACTTGTATTGTTTGGATGGATATTAGTGAAAATTTGCTGTAACAAACTACTATTGTTTTTTCACAACATTAATTTTTTACTTTTTAGATATCTTAAATACTTTTTTTTGTTAAAAAAATTTTTTAGTAAATACTTTTTTTGTTTAAATCATCATCTAAACATCAATTACACAAATACTATGAAATGTTTTTATAAAAATAAATAAATGGAATTGAAGGACATAGGTATTCTAATGCATTGATCTTTTTTTCCCAAATTTTTAAATTACATGTATTAATTATATGATGATAAAAATTAGTTTACTAACTCAGAAATAGATATATATTCTAATTCATTGAAAAGTATATTAATATTATTGTATACATCAATAAAATGAACAGAAGACATTTACACTAATTGCTGAAGAAATGGCACAAGTTATTTTTTTTTTAATTAAATTACGAAAACATGTGATTTTTAATTTTAAAAATGTGTACACCATATTCAGAAATGAATATATAATACAAATCTTATTACATACAATGGATATTTTAGTCTTAAAGGTTGTTTTTTTTAATCACCACCCCATCTCCCAGTGCTTTCACCCCACCCCCCAACCACTTTAAGCAGACTGCATTAGCTAATAAGCTTTCAACTATCACTAAGATCTATTTGAAGAAAACAAATCAAGAGCAGATTTATAACTTAATATAATTTCCTCTATTGGTCATCTTCATGAGCATAATCACACATTACCTGTTTATGTACTTTTGGTTAGCAGTTTCTTTTAAAAAACCTAGAGATAATTAAACTGAAAATATATCATTTTGTTCTGAACTGCAGTTTTTAATAATATCCCAAAAGTCTAATTTAAATGAGTTATTATGTACTAAAAGACTTTTCTGAGATAAACAGATCTGATGTATGTAGTTTATAAATAGTTTGTTTCTTGATATAATTTTATATTTAGAAAATACTTAATAAAATTTTACTAACTTTTTAGACTCTGGTCGACCAAAGCAGATCATGCGAAGGGGCGTTCTTATGTCTCAGCTCCAACAGAATGCTACTACATTGCCACTTTGGGTGAGCAAACCAGGGGAGAGGTACTCTTTCAACTTTGTATAATTAATTTGTATTAAAATGTGTATTAATTTTGTAACTATGGATACTAATTACACTGTATACAACCTATAAACTCATTTACTAGAAACAATATGCTGATTGATTTTGATAACTAATTATCATAAAGGCTTAATATTGAGAGGCATTTTTTAACATTTTTGGAGTTTTAAAATTAAGCTATGTCTTATTTGAGCATACTGTCCATGGAAATGATTATAAGATGTCCACTTAAATACATAATTTGCTAACTCACTCAATGTCACCATGGAGTCCATGCAGCACACTAAAATAACAGAATATTGAGGAAGAGAGAGCATAGATTTAGTGATGGGTACTTTTAAAGATCTATTTTTTAGCCTATACAAACTATAATATGCAAATGTACTCCACCCAGGCATAACTACTAGTATTAATACATTAGATCGTGTGTTTATCATGATGTTTATTTATGTTTTTATTTTAGCCCTCCACCCCTCTGTGGTGCTGTGCCAGCAGACAGTAACTATATTTCTCAGCCAGAGGACAAAGTAGCAGCTAGGGTTAAAGGTCAAGATGGAGAAGAAAACTGGATCTTAGCAGAAGTAGTTCACTTCAATGCTCATACAGGAAAATATGAAGTTGATGATGTTGACGCAGAAGAAGGAAAAGAGTGAGGCAAATTTTACACTAAATGTTATAAAAGTAGTATGTTCTGTAGACAGTTGACAATTCTGCCTATGGTGAGGATTTAGTGTGCCTTAAAGCTTTACTATAAAATAGGAATACACACAAGCATAAAAATGAACAAAACTTTCAAAAATGTAATATTCTTACAAAAATCATTATGTACATCTTCCCACAAATCATTCTACCATTATTTAGTATAATTCAGTATAATTTAAAGTTTACTGCAGTGTATTTAGTATTGATTTCAAGCTTCAAAGGTATTCTTTGAACTTTTAACTTTGTTAAGACTTGGCATCTTTTGAAGATAAAAATTTAATGGCATATTTTTAAAGAGTGCCAAAATTTTCTTTATCTTGAAATAAAACAGTTTCTAACACAACCCAATAACTTATAATCAATCTCTACTGCATATTAAAATCGGTTTCAAAGACATTACATGCCTCTTTTTTAAACTAGCTTGATGTTCATATTCTCTGTTTCAATTTGCTCAGAATGTTATAAGTCATTTAAATACTTGTTAAAAGTGATTTTTTTCCCACTGAAAATAAAACTTGTTTAAAGTGTAAGATATGGTTTATTTTACATTAAACAAGTTTTGTGACTGAAGTTGTGAACAGCTTTTGATACATAACCCCCTTTAGAAGAATTATGACCCCTTCTATTCGCAGACGGCATTCCATCAGTAGACGTAGAGTAGTTCCACTACCTATTTGGAAAGCCAATCCAGAAACAGATCCTGGTGCATTGTTTCCAAAAAAAACAGTAAGTACATTTACAAATGGTCATATTTATTTGTCATATATTATATTGACTCTTATTGCTCTTCTTTATGACAAACACAGAAACTTGTTCTGGGTGTTTAATTGATTGGTTTTAATTTTTTATGTATATATAATTAACGCAGTGGCTACGGGACCAAGGACCAGGGCTCCATTTTTTTTTTTCAGGGTCCCCCGGGATAGATGCGTGCGCAGCTGCCGGACTGCTTATTATTGCATATTTTTTGTTTTCGGGGCTAGGGTTAGGGTTAGCATTAGGGATAGGATGAGGGTTAGGAGCAATATCTATAGCTGGACCCCGAAAAAAAAATCGGAGTCCAGCTATCGTGCATGCGCACATCACAGCCGTAAAAAAATTAAGTCCGTCTAGAGCGCATGCGCATCTATCCCTGGACCCCGAACAAAAAAATACGGAGTCCCGGTCCTTGGTCCCATAGCCACTGCATATAGTTAAAGCATGATTTTTTTCAAATGTGTAATTTGTATGTCATGTTTTTTTCAGCTTGTGCTAGCTTTATATCCGCAGACAACATGTTTCTACAGAGCCTTGATCGATGAACCACCCAAGAAGGTCAGTTTAATTCATTGTAAAAGCAAGAAATGTTTGTTAATTGAAGTTTTTAAACATTTTATAGGTTGCTTACAATATGTACTCAAACCCTATTTATTTATTACATGTATCAGTATATCTTATTATTTAATAAAGTTATGAGACTTTAAAGTTAATAATTTTTGGGGCCTTTTATGGTTTATAAACTCTCAACTTTTGACCATATTTCCTAAAGTATATGACTAATATGTGTGTTAATTATCAATGTTTACATCAGTAAATAAATGAACACGCAAAGGACATCTCATTAAATCTTAAATATTTTCTGCAAAGGGCCATAATTTACTCTAATTTAAGCGCACAAAAAATAAGTTCTCAAAACTGGATGTATATTTAATTTTGTGCACTTTGAAATGTAATTATTACATGTACTTTTTAATCTGTTAATCTCCTTTGCTAATATTTGCCTACACTTCCTATTTTCAGTATTAAATTTAGGACTGCCCCCATTGGCTGTGTTCCTAGTCTGCTTGACCCAATTTTCCTATGCTAACATGTCCTAACAATGCTGATGCTCCAAATATATATATATATTTCTGAAAATGATGCTGAACTGATTCTTCTCTTATCCTCTTAAACTGCCAAAATGTTCATTTGTCTCATTAATAAAAGAAAATAGGCCAACTTAAAATATGAAATAATAGAAATAGGTGAACTTAAAATATGTAAGACTGGAAAAAACAAACAATTGTTGTGTTATATTTATTTTTAGCCTCAAGATGATTATTCCGTGTTGTTTGAAGATACATCTTACAGCACTGGATACTCCCCACCTCTCATGGTACCACAGAGATATGTCATTGCATGTAAAGAAGATAAAAAGAAATGATTACTTTAATATCTAATTTATCTTTTTCTTCATTCATATACATGTACTTTCATATTTTCATAAAATTCACTGAATTATCATTTATTAAATGAAGATTATGTTGTTTGCATTTGTAGAAATAAATCAATGTACTTTTGATCTCCCCTGACAAAATAACAAAAAAAAATTATGTTAGTGCAATTTTATAGACAATAAATTACTTTTGTAAGAAACAATTATTTTTACAGCTTTGTATTTGTTTTTATAATTATTTGCATGTTACTATCGGTACATTATAATTATGGAGTCCCTGTAAAGATGAAATATACTATCTCATGATCTATTATTAAACCAGTAACCAATAGAAAGCCTGCGAAAAGAAGGAAAGCAACTTGAAGACTTGGCAAGTTGGGTTAACTGACCCCAGCTTTCAGAGATTGTCAGCAGCCTGCCATACCCGAACATTAAAGTAGGGCCTTTTCTACATCCCCCATAGTAGCCGGAAGGCATAGATGATTGTCACCAGTGGGGATCAAACCCATAATCCACACTGCATGGATCAGACTCACATTCTATCACCACTGAGTTATCTTAATTAAATGGGACGGATGGCCGAGTGGTGTAGATAATCGCCTGTCGACCTGAGAGTCCTGAGTTCGATCCTATGTGAGAACCATGGGAATTTTTCCAGGTGAAATTTGTTTCCAAGTCATCCCACAAGTCCACCCAGCTTTAAATGGTTATCTGACTTAAGTTGGGAAAGTAAAGGCTGCTGGGCATTGTGCTAACTACACAATCTCTTCACATGCAGAGGTTATAGAAACAGACGAATTCTACACTTCATTTGACCCGTTAGGGCTAAGGGAACTTAACTTTTTGTTTTATCCGAATTATAGAGCTGCTAAATGGATCAAATATTTCTGAGATTTGTTCTTTGTTTACAATATTTTATAACACATATCACACAAATAGCTAAGCTATATTCGTGCATCAATGTCATTCTTCCCGGGTTGCACGCATGGGCGTATTCAAGAAATTTCGGCCCCTGGGCAAGGCTGTCACGGGCCCCCCGTGCTGATAATAATATTTTCAAAAGTTGATTGGCCAGCTCAGTCCGGGCCTCTAAAACTTGCCTAAAAACTCGCCGGGCCTCTTGGGCATTTCCCCCTGCCCCCCCCCCTGGTGGCACTGGTTTCCGAGATATACTTACCACTACAAGAACCAATTGACAAATGATTACCTAGAACTTCATTTCCATATTCAACACGAAACTAACAGGTCGCAAAAATTACCAGAATGTGATTCTTTTCCACGAAGTGCCAAATCATGCATGTCGCACAAAATTTGTCTTCTAAATGATGAGTTCAAATGCTCATCTATAGAAACTGCTTTGGCTACCAATAGTGCAACAAAATAGCTTGCATCCTTAATAAGAGCCTTTGTGCCATGTGCTTTAAATGTGGCTACGTGCATCTTCGTTGAAATCTTTAAATTGTGTGCATGGTTTGATGATAAATGCTCCTTGAACTCCTGGAATTACTTTTTGCGAAAACAACACGAACAATTTGCAAAAGCCACCTTTTAACATGTGCAAGTATACAACCCACGATGAATAGTTTGATAACCAAGCATATCTAAAACCTCTGTTTCATCACTGTCAGCTCTAATAATCATATTTTTATCAGGGGTCCAACAATCAAGGATCAGCAGCAATTTCAACTCATTTGAAAGGTCGTATGTCAAGACATACCTTCCAATATCCAATTTAGGAAATGAAGAAGTGACAGCGACAATCAAATTAGAAATAGTTTCTTCAGTTGTGTCTGGCTGTTGAACTTGTACTGTTGTCCCCAATGAATACGATAAGTCAGATGCTGCAGACGCCCCAAAATCTACTAATAACGGATTTTCGGAATCGTAAACAATTTTTCTGATATCCATCTTTTCATATTAATTTTATTTTTGAATGTCTGAATTAATTTAGGATAAATTAAAAAATTCACCCAGTGGCAGACGATCAAAAGCTAACAAAAGTTGCCAGATTAAAAAAAAAACCTGAATGCCAAAAACACTATTGAAGGTCAAATCAAGCTACAGAAGGCCAAATTAAACAAAAAAAATTAAAATCGAAACATGCTTGTAGTCCAAATGTTTGAATTTTCAAATACATTTATTTATGTCAATATAAATAATTCATGTTATACTTAACTTGGATTTAATTGAGAAATATACCTGTTTGGCATTATCAGTTAAATTAAAAACGTGTTTTTGTGCCCCCCCCCCTGGAAAAAATTCCTGGCGACGCCCATGGTTGTACGTTAAACCAATAGTATAATAATATAAATCAGGTATCTATTATGTAACAATTGTGTAGCAGAACAAAAGGTCAATATATTTATAACAGGAATCAGAAATTGTTCAGCCTCAATAAATTTTTATCAATAAAAATCTTTACTATTTAAAACTGCAACATGCCATACATTATTGAAACGTAAAAAGGTAAAGTTCCCTTAGCCCTAACGGGCCATCGGGGCAGAGGAAGTGTAGAATTCATCTGTTTATATAACCTTGACATATGAAGGGATTGTGTGGTTACCACAACGCCCAGCCGCCTTTACTTCCCTAACTAAAGTCAGGTACCCATTTAAAGCTGGGTGGACTTGTGGGACAACTTTAAAACAAATTTCACCTGCAAAAATTTCCATGGTTCTCACCAAGAATCGAACCCAGGACTCTCAGGTCGACAGTCGAGTATCTACACTACTCGCCACCTGTCTCCACTATTGAAACGTAGTTAAAATTATATATTTCTAATTAATAGCTGAACAATCGGTACTAAAATGCACCATTCCAAAAAAATTTCTTGGAGAGGGGACTCACTGAGATCCCCTCCCCAACCCCCCCCCTCTCCGTTCGCAAGCGTTCGGCGCTTCGCGCCTCTATCTTCGCCCCCCCTCCACCGATCATTTCTTCGGCACCCCCCCTCGAAAATTTCTTCGCCCCCCCCCCGAAAATTTCTTCGGCCTCCCCAATCCAATAATCCTGGCTACGGGCCTGGCGCCAAATGGTATATTTTACATATAATATTAAATGGTTTTCGAATGGGGGAGGGGCGCTAAAATGGTATTGTGCCCCTGGCGCGAGTTAAGCTCGCTACGCCTCTGTCTATGACCTCTTTGCCCTCAAAGTCTGACAAGACTACGCACGGCCCTGTTTTGAACGGAACTCAGTGCCGAACCTTGGAATTTGGGTGCCCGGGGGGACCTTGGCCTCTTTGGGGGCCCCTGCATTTTGACATTCGACACAATGACATGAGAAAATGTACTTAATATTAATGGAAACAAACATTTTGGGGGCCCCTCAAGCTGGGGCCCGGGGGCACTTTCGAATTCGGACCCCCTTCCTAGTTACGCCTCTGACGGAACTAATAACAAACTCAAAGCAATACTGGATGGAAAATAGACATGGGGCTATGATACTTGAACTACATCCCACACGCTTTCTTTCTCCGTTATTAATTTAGACACACAACACATACTGTTAGTGTTACAGATGATAGTTAAACGTCTGTCATAGAGTTCCCAGAGATATGTTGAAATGAGACGGCCGTGTCTTAATTTAGTATAACGATGGAGTGTAACTGAATCATGGCCATCGCACACATCTGAAAACGTTTTAAATGGGAAGGCGGGGTGGAGTATCAGTATGTGTATGTAATATGTGGAAATGATAGAAAGACGTCATCCATAGCCACCTTGGTGCAAAAAGTTTCAAATTGAAGGGGGTGGTGGTACAAGTCACTAACTGCAGATTTAACCCATTTATAACAACTGGTTATCACATAACAAATACATTTTTATATTCAGTTTCCTAATTATGTTTTTACTTTGAATTTTTAAGAACGGCAATGCGTCTAGCACTAATGTGTTATTTGTGTCATTGTAAGTAGTGTATCCATATATATATATATAAGTGGGTGTCATGCTACTATAATTCCTTTAAAAAAAAAGTGGTGGGGGGGGGACATTTTTACTATTTTTATCAAGTAATTTAGTGTTAATATCTGTCTAATGACATCCTTTACAAAGGTGAAAAGCAATGTGTATTTTCATGCCCCGGGCGCAACCCACAAAGGGGCGCCAAATGGTATATTTTACATATAACACAATATGGTTTTCGAATGGGGGGGGGCGCTAAAAAAGGTACATGTATTGTGCCCCGGGCGCGAGTTAAGCTCGCTACGACACTGCCCCCCCCCCCATTTTTTTTTGAAACAGTGAGAATTTAATTTAGAGAGAGCAGGACCCTCATATGTAACCTTGAGCATGGCGCAGAAAAGTAATTGTTAGTGGTAGTTGCTAGTAAAATGCTTAAAGCTTCTGCGCATTGGAAAATATTCAGACGATATTTTTTGTATAGGTACATTGCAAAATCTGGAGGGAGTCATTATTGGTTCAAAATAATCTTGTATCAATCTACTTCACAAATATACTTATTGGTTCAAAATAATCTTTATTCTTTTACTAATCTTCTTCACAATTATACTTTTTTTTTGGTCAAATGCGTCCCGTTAGTTTTCTATTTAATGTTTTCATAGCTTTAAAGTCTCATACTAATTTTAAAGTTCAGTTTTGCAAGCATTTAAAGAAATATGCTCAAGTTGATTTTAGATCGTTTAATTATAATTTTAATTTATCACGCGACCCACCTAAATTCGTCTCCACCCAAACTTTTGAGAAAATTGCAGTAGGCTAGTAACAGTGGCGCAACCGGGGGGGGGGCTTGAGCCGCCCCCCCCCGACCAAATCATCAATACATATTTTACTATATCAAGTTACTAAAAAGACCGTCAAACTGTCTTTTTTCTATAAGTGAGCCCCCCCCCCCCAGCATTTTTTTCTATATGTGAGCCCCCCCCCCCCAGCATTTTTTGCTGGTTGCGCCACTGGCTAGTAAGTTGTCTACTTGTCCTATGCGTCATAATATACGAGTTGTTTACTGTGGTCAAATATAAATTTATTAAAGAAACTATTAGTCTTATTACTTATAGTTAGTAGCTTTTTAGTTAACTTTATCCCATTCTGAAATGAATTAGAGCCACATTCAAGTTTATTGTTTATAAAGTTTTAAAGAAAAAAAAAACGGGACTAATCAGTATCAAATCGACAAAGCTAGCATCTGTCAAGGGAAGTCACCCAGAAATGGTTGACAGCTGATAGGAACTGTTCTTCTGCTTTAAATATTGCACCTCACAGCCACTAAGCGCTCAGTTTGATTATTGTGTTAAATAAAAAAAAAAACAGTTCTACAATCTGCACTGTTTTATATGTGTTAAAGGTATTTTTCTTTTTATGCACACCTAATTTAATATAAACTATGAGATTATAACTTATTATGGCTTTAAATTGTTACTGTTAACAGTTTACTACAGTTTAGTGAGCATACAATTTTTCCTCCAATTATCTACTTATAAAAAATTGTTTACATGCCATGTTAATTCACTATTTTACTAAGGTGTTAATTAAATTTGATTTTACATTCCATGATACTTATTTTTCATTTAGGGCAATATAGAATTTATGCAATTGACTAATTATTCTAATAATTTCTAATTATTTTTAATTTGAACTAATTTAAAGACATACCTATATCTAGATGAATAATAAAAAAAACATTATTAAAACCGTGCTTATGAAATTCTTAGTTAGTAAACTAAAAATAAAGATAATCATTAATTAAATGGCTCTAAATCTTTTTAACAAGTGACTAATTTATTTAAGTTTTATAAATAAAATCATTAAAAATGATTAGGGCCAATAAAAAGTGAGAGATTATATTTATAATCTATGATTGTAAAAATCAGTATTAGTTATTAAAGGCTTAGACTAAAAGTAAGTATTTATCTACAGAATGCAATGATCTAAATAAATAGACTTTTTTGTTTTGAAAATAATTAACTAAGTTTTTTTTTTTAATAATAAGGCTTTATAATGGATTATTCACTTATTACTTAACACCATTGAGGGTAGTTGCTGAAGCGTGACTCTCTGTCGTAAGGATTAATAAAATAAAGTGTTATGTAAAAAGTTAATTGCCCCCAATCTGTGTAGTAAATCAAAAAGGAAATTCAAAATAAGATAGGCATGTATTACTGTAAATGTAATAGCAGATATGCATTTCTTGCAGATGTCAGATGTTTTTTTTTCTTATTGAACCTTGTGAATGCTAGTAAATTATATTGTTGACATCATCACTGGCCTCTCTATGAGACATCTGCAAGATCAATATCCCATCTCTACTCACCATACATCTCTTTCTATTGTTTAGGCTGACTATGACAAGCATGTAATGTAGATGTAATTTATTTTGTTAACATGAGCTTTATTAGACCATTGGTATAAGCATATACTTAGATGGATATGTAAAGTCCCTGTAAGGATGAGATGAAATCTCTTAGCTCCTATAAACCACTGATGGAACTGTTTTTATTGTGCCATTCTTTCATCCCCTTATAGCCGATAGTGCTATGGCCTTGGAGGCACCACAAGAGATATAGAAGGGAGATGCAAGGGACCCTGAGGTAGACAGTCAATCACTTTACCACAGGACTATCCATCCTCTTCTTAGATGGATAGCACTGTTCAACTGTTTCATTGGATAGTCAATTTGTCATATATATTGCTGTTAAATTCATGCTGATCTCAGAGAAAAAGTGTCAATGTGACAGTCTTGGTGGGTTTTTTTTCCCTCAGTATATTAAATAAAGGACAGAAAAGAAAAAGGAATGGTCATTTCGTATACATTGGAAGATTTATCAAGGAAGGATTAATTAGAGGTACAGAACTAACAGAAGATAAAGCAAGGAAGGACTTTCACTGGTGATTTCATTAAATATTAATGTAATGAGATAGATGTATCATGTGGAGTTAAGTTCCCTTTTTAGCCCTAACGGGCCATCGGGGCAGATGAAGTGTAGATTTCATCTGTTTCTATAACCTCAGCATATGAAGGGATTGTGTGGTTAGCACAACGCCCAGGCGCGTTTACTTCCTCAACTTAAGTCAGGTACCCATTTAAAGCTGGGTGGACTTGTGGGACGACTTTGCACCAAATTTCACCTGGAAAAATTCCAAGGGCCTCACCAAAGGATCGAACCCAGGTCTCTCAGGTTGACAGTCGAGTATCTACACCACTCGGCCATCCGTCCCACTAAAAGTAAAGTTCCCTTAAGCCCCCAAAGGGCTCATCTGTTTCAGAAACCTCGGCATGTGAAGGGATTGTGTGGTTAGCACAACGCCCAACTGCCTTTTCTCTCTTAACTTAAAGTCAGGTACCCATTTAAAGCTGGGTGGACTTGGGGACTTTCGCCAGGACCTGGAAAGGTCCCAAGGTTCTAACTGAGATTCAAACCCGGGACCATCCGGTCGACAGTCGAGCACTCTACACCGCACGACCACCCGTCCTCGATGTATCATGTGGAGTAATAGAAAGGACAGAGACCTTGATATCCACATTATATTCAAGAAAAGATAAGCCATTTTTTAATTTAAGGCTATGTAAAAAGGTTACATTATACACTTGTGTGCTAAATTTAAGTGTAGAACTAATATGGTAGAAAGGCCACCACCTGTGACTAGGGGGGGGGTAGGTGCAACCAGGATGCATGTCATGTAGCTTGTCATATTTAGTTATCCATTATATAATGATATAGCTTGTGGTGAGGTCCAAGATCAGGCTGTAACAGGAAATGTCCTTGTGTTAAATTGTATCTGGGAACATTGAGAGTAGATAATTTACTGTTATAAGATTGACATGTTTCTTAGATTCTTGACCATCTGATCTGACATAGAGGTTTATCCCCGATTTCAGAAAGAATTTACATAAACACTTGCTTTCTTCCGCAGCCTAACCTTAACCCTGGTCTTATTCATATTCTCCAACCCAAAACTTTTTTTAACTTTTGCATCTTTAATTGAGGATTCATTGTATAATTTTCAAAATTATATTCCTGCAGAATCAAGTGTCTATGGGGTTATAATTATATTATATGAGAAATTATATTTTTACATAATTCTGAATCCATATAAATGCATTATATACAATAATTTATCCGATAAAGCTTCATCAATGGAAGGAAGTAAATACCTTTACCAAAGTCATTCTGTTATAGATGAAGGTTGGTTCAGAGAAATCAATGTAGGTTGGACTGGCTACAGTCTAAATTTGCAAATTGAAAAGATTCTCTTTCAGGGGAAGTCATCCTATCAGGATATATTAGTTTTCAAAAGGTGAGGTATATTTAAACATTAGATTTTGAAAGTGTTACGTTTCATTGAAGCTCCTGCTTGATCCACTGATTACAAGCTTTTTGTGTGTGCACTTTACTGCCTATTGTATGTAAATTTACCTTCATATCTTTTTTTTTTTATCATATATGAAATTTTAGAAAAAGTGAATTCTGCTTCTGTTTTTTAAAAATATTGGATGTTTCAGTAAGTCATTTGGAAATGTCCTCGTGTTAAATGGTATCATTCAGTGCACAGAAAAGGATGAGTTCACCTACCAGGAGATGATTACTCACCTACCGATGACACTTCACCCGAATCCAAAGAGAGTTAGTACAATTAATTTACTTTTTTATTTTAAATTATTATTATTCTAACTTCCTGATCTCTGAAGGGAAATTTTAAAAAATTGTTTGAGTCAGTCATTGTCTAGAATATCATGACTATATCTGAAGCTTGAAAAAAACATCTCAATATGTACATTGTCTAATAAATTTAAAGGTTGTTATAGAAAAATGGATATTAAAAAAATCATTAATAAGTCAATTTTCCTTAAAGATTATCCAGAAATATCTAGATTAAACTAATATATATATATATTTATATCAAATTTTTAAGTTAAGGGCAAAAAAAAAAGCTCATTTCTCTATGTTATTGCAAATATAAAAGTTGTATGTAAAAATTACAAAAATCAAATTTAGCTAACTGAAAGAAAAAAATCACTTTGTTAATCATATTGTTTAAAAATGTTGACGTGCTGTGGGTGTGAATTAAAAGGATGGACACACTGTTTAGAAAAGCATTTTTTTCAAGGATTAAATAAATTGTTTTTTTTCTTTGTTGTAACTTAGTACTCATTACACATGTGTGAGTCAATAATGCAGAAACTCAAGATACTGAAAGAATAAACTTTTCACCTTTTTTGCTGTGACTTTTCGATTGCCCTGTATAACATTATGTTTGATGTATTTTGGAAGCCTTTCATGAATGCTTTTACTATAGTCTTACTTTGTTTTCAACATATAAGGTGTTGGTGATTGGTGGAGGAGATGGCGGAGTGGTCAGAGAGTTATTAAAATACAACTGTGTCAGTGAAGTTGTTCTATGTGAAATTGATCAGGTAAATAACTTTGGTATGGTATTGCACCTTCTTGCATACCAGTCTTCTCTTTTGCCTTAACATAAACCTAAAACTAATTATTTTTGCAAAAAAAAAAAAACAACAACAATAATATTAATCATTTTTCGACATGGTATGTTAATAAGGTCACTCTGACACAAGTGGCATAGCCAGGGAGGAGCAGAGGGTGCAAGCATTACAGGGGACACTTACATTACCATCAGCAAGGGGTGACATTTTTACCACTTGTATTTTATTGCTCTGGAATGTAGCGAACACTAAGGGTAGTTAGTTATGCTACTGAATTGGCATATAAACTATTTATTATAATTATTTATACTGTCTATTTTTTGTCTGAAAAATCTACAGAATTATGTGATATTCGCTGATACTAAGATATTTCTGAATCTTCTGTTTTGGGCTAAATCCACATACTCAGCATTGTCGTATCTGATGATTTTACTAATTGAAAATTGGTCCTCTGCAACCTTCCTAATTAGCTGACTTTTTTTTTTTTTAAGAGAAAAAAGTTATAATTTTTTTATATAGGTCTGATCACACCATTTATATTTAGATCATTACTCTTGTTAAACCTTTATGTCACACTCCCAAACCTTTATGGTGGCAGTAATGTTTAACTATAGGCTAAAAATTATGCCTCAGTGGAATGTCAATGTAATATCAGCACTGTTGAGTTTTGAATAACGAAGTTTATTATTTTTTTGTGAATAGAAATAAAAAATAATAATATTGCCAAAATTCAAACTCCCCATTTTTCGTTTTTCAATTGTAAATTCTTTATTTATATAAATATTTCAGCTTGTTTTCTTACTGCACAAGAATAAATACATTTTTGTGTGTGGTATAAACAATGAAATAGTTAGGAGTGAGGTTACAAGTAAGAAATAGCAAGCAATGAATCTGTGAAAGAACAGTTTCATCTCACATTTCAGAAAAAATTATTTAAAAAGAATTCCAAAGCAAATGTCCCAACTAGCACTACACACACACACAAAACTTATTTATTCTTAGGCATAAAAATATTTCTAATTTATCGAACCAATTATCTGTATTTTCATTATTTCTTATGGAGATATCTGCATTGATTTACAAGTGCTTTGAATTACCAGCGCTTTTCAGAAATGAATTATGCTTGTAAAACAAGACTTGACTGTCTAATTATAGCAGATATAGATATTAGATAATAGTTTTTTTTTCAAAAGTATTCAGTGTTTTTCTCCTGGCTGACTAATTATAAATCCAGTGTTAAAGCAGCACAGCCTTAAGTGAGGTATAACTGAGTGTGTTTTATTACGATGAATATTCATATATTTTTTTTTTCAAACTGGGTTAGTTCAAAGATATAAAATATCAAGAGAGTCAGTACATTACAGGAGGTATTTTAAGTTATTTTTTTGTTCTTATAATCCTATCACCTGTCTGTCTCACACAGCTTTTTAGCAAGGATTACTGAGGCTAGATAATAGAAAGCTAAAAATCGATTTGCTTTTTTTTGTTACATTGAACACCTAAACATAAAGGTTTAGGTGATTGTAAACTATTAAACACTTTTTGTAACCCTTGACTGGATTGGATGTTATAGATAGCTTGTTTGTTGTTGCTAAAAAAATCTGACATTTCAAAAGTCTACAATCAGACTGTGTAGCTCTGACAACTAAAGTTAGACAGACATATTGGTAGTATAGCTTTGACATCTAGAGTAATTTAGCCTTGATGCAGGTGTCAATGCTGTGGTGAGTGGAGGGGCTGAGGTAGGGAGGAGGGAAGGACAGTGCAAACTATTCTAGGAGTATAATCACAGCACTTTCATTATTATTAATTTTTAGAGCATTTTTGAAAAAAAAATCCTCTATTGTCCCCGTTTTGTCTGTCTGTCCGTCTGTCATCACCCTAGATCTCAACAACCATAAGTCCTAGACCCATGATGTATATATTATTTTGTAGGTCTTGGCCTGCCATGTGTGCATCAAAAGTTCATTTCGCAATCTGACCTCTGAGGGCCGTAAAAGGGGGCTTATAAAGTACCGTTTTTTTACTATATAAGCTATATTAACAAAGGAGCGCCCTAGATCTCAGCAACCATAAGTCCTAGACCCATGATGTATATATTATTTTGTAGGTCTTGGCCTGCCCTGTGTACATCAAAAGTGCATTTCGCGATAGGACCTCTGAGGGCCGAAAAAGGGGGCGTATTAACTCTCAACTGTTGTTCATTTTCAGCCATTTTTTAAAGCTGATTGCAGGGTGTTTTGTAATACTTGGCATTTTTCATTATGTTATAAGCTACCTAGTGAAGTTATACATCATTGAATTCAGAAGTCAATAAGCTATTTAACGATATAAAACTTTTGATATAATAGAAATTTTTAATTTTGTAAAATTATAGTGTAAATGATATTTTTAATTATTTTTTTTAACTAAAAATACAAATACATCACAAACGGTAAGAATAAAAAAAAAGGTATGAAGAATTTAAACAAAATCTTTATTATTTACATAAACATAAATAAATTTGGACGTAAATGTATGATAATTTTTTTTTATTCAACTTTAAATGATACTATAGAAATTGGAAAAAAAAATAAGGACTGATGCCTCTAGAGTGAAAAAAGACATAATTTTCACACAATGTTAGACAAGACAAAATTGGTCATTAAAATTTCTATATTATTATTATAGTGACAGGAAACACATTTAAATGAATAAAAAAATAAAGTTTTCCACCATTTATTTGTTTTTCTAAGGATATTATACTTATTTAAAAGTTGATCACTTTTGTCACCCCTTCCATATTAATTAATCACCAAATTTCACTTTTCCCAAGAAATCATGCTTAGTCACCAAACAGCCCGGCCTTAAATACGTGCGAAGCACTCCCTTTTTGACATTTTGTCAAAAAAGGGAGCCACAGCGACAAAGATTTCTAGTGCATTATGTCTTTTTTCAAAATAAAACTTGGAATATTTTACCAAGTACCAAATTTTTACAAAAATAAAAAATCTATTTTTCTTTGCCACTGTATCCCAGGGTCGGCGTTGCACATATATAATAAAACATAAAAATAAATTGACCAAAATTAAAAATATAATGAATTATAACGTCCAAAAAATTGTCGCTCACTGGTGGTCGAAAAGTCAATGCTGCGATGATTGAGAGTTACGTACCGTTTTTTACTATATAAGCTATATTAACAAAGGAGCGCCCTATATCTCAGCAACCATAAGTCCTAGACCCATGATGTATATACCATTGTGTAGGTCTTGGCCTGACAAGTGTATATCAAAAGTCCATTTCGCGATCTGACCTCTCAGAGCCAAAATATAAGAGCTTCTTATATACCGTTTTTGCTTATATTTTAAATATAAATAATACAAGATAATCATTGTTTATTTTTGTAATAGTTATTCAACATGATTACTTCCCTCTCTAAATTTATCGAAATCCATTCGCGTTGAGCAATATTTATGGCTGTAACCCGGAAAAAAAAATACGGATTTCGTCCGAAAATGCTCTAAAATGTCCTTTGTCCGAAACGGAAAAGACTTAAATTGCTTGTTTTTTTTTAAATGGCGGTTATCTTTGGTTGGTGAGGATAAAAATGAGTTTACAATACAAAATTGTTTTATGTAAGGTGATACAGATGTATGTAGAGATAGAAGAAATTCAATAACTAGTTTACAAAGCTAGAATGTTTTAAAAAAAACGGCAACTGATGTTGCCCCCCCCCCACCCCCCAATATATTCTGCTTTTGCGCTGCCAAAGCTATTACACCAGCCCTGTCTATTTGTGAAGTCCTTGAAATAATGAGATGTTAATCTCTTAGATCTTATAAAATTAATATGGGACGGATTTTGCAGTGCCCTTCTTTCATCCCCACCATAGCTGATAGTGTAATGACCATGGCGATACTTTCATGAGCTGAAAAATTCCCTAAGTTCATATGTAAGATCAAACTCGGGACCCTCAGGTTGACAGTCAAATGCTTTACCACATGACCATCCGTCTGCTATAGAACATATAGAGTTGTCATATTTAAAAAATGGTTGGCGATTTAAAATTTAATCATATATATGAATAAAATGTTTTATTTTTCAATCAATAAAAAAATAGACTGGGGCATTTTAGGCTTCATGCCCACGCCCCCTCCCCTCCACCCCCATGACCTTCTCCAGTAAATGTACTAGCTGCATCAAACTCTCATCAGGAACTTATTATTCCTCTTTGTGCAGGGGACAATGATATTCCTCTGTAAAAGGGGTAATGTTATTCCTCTGTGTACAAGGCTTATTGATTTTTTTCTTATCAGTCTGTAAGAGGTTGCCTTTTACAAAAAAACAACCTATTTCACCTCTTGATGATATTTAGTGTTCACATATATTTGGCTTATAAAATATATTTTTTATGAAAGTTTCAATTTCGTCACTATTGTAGCTTGTGTTAGATGTGTGTAAAAAACACCTGCCCAGCATGTCCAGTTGTCTTGATGACCCACGTGTCACTATCAAAATAGGAGACGGTGTAGAGTTTATCAAGGATCATCCTGAAGAATTTGATGTCATTATAACAGATTCACCAGATCCTGAAGGTTTGCCATCATTTAGCTTTTCCTGGTTCCATTTTAATTACTAGGAGCATCATCTATTTTATGTTTGCAGTCTTTTTATACTTTTCCACATTGTGTATTCTTCAGTGTTAATAATTAGTTTTAATGGTTCTATCCTAATGTCACAGAACTAGGAATGGGGCACTCAAAGAGTGCTGTTAAATGTTTTCGCTTTATTTAGATTGGTAGGAGGGTCACTGGAACAGGGCGCCATAATAGGCGGCTGGGCGTTGGGCTAACCACACAATCCCTTCATATGCCAATGTTATAGAAACAGATGAATTCTACACTTCATTTGCCCCGATGGCCCATTAGGGCTAAGGGAGCTTTACTTTATTTAAATTAACTACGCTGTGGCTCTTTATTATGTGTAGATATATACAATCTTAATGCAGCACTCAATGACCACCTCTGACATGTACCATATTTTCACTGAGTTTGATTAAAGTGTTGCTTTAAAAACTGTACTTTTGTTGCAACATTGTCACCAAATCATTTGATGTTTCATTTTCTGTAACTTTCCTACACCATGGTTAAATGTACAATATTTTAAAAAGTGGATTGTCTGCGAATAATTTTTTGAACAAAAAAATTTTAGTTTTCTCTGTATGCTGTAAATTAGTGAAAAAAATGGATGAGCTATATTGAAGTTAGCAGACCACTCTTCTAACTATTAAAAAGTAGAAAAATGTAGAAGTGTGACAGAGTTTTATGCCAACATAAAGAAACTTTCTATACTCATTGTGCTTACAAAATGAAAGTCCAACCAAAGATGTGATAAAAATAAGATGAAAAGCACTATGTAATCACTGAATGAAAATAATTTGTTGATGGGTACAAAAATAAATGTCTGTATTTATAGTAATTTTTATTAAAATTATCTCCAGTATACCAAGTATTTAAACACTATATTGTAAATCTGAATTTGAAGAATAGTCATGTTTTACAATTAAATTTTAAACTAATTTAATTAAGTTTAACTGAACTAAATTTACTTAATTTTTTTTTTCAGGAAATGCAGAAGTTCTTTTTGACAGAAATTATTATTCAGATCTAAAAAGTGCTTTGAGGCAAGATGGTATAGCATGTAACCAAGGTTATCATTTGTATTTCATACATTTTTTTACCCTCCATACAGTGTTTGAAATTTATTTTCGTTATAAACTTTTTTTTTTATTTATATGTCATGAGATTTTTTTTTGCGAACATCACATTTAGTTGTTTTCCATTGTGGTAATAGGTTGTCTTCCTTAACCTCAGATTTAAAGCTGTAGTAAGATCTGTCTACAGAGACTTAACTAAAAAGTAGAAAAATCCTTTTGCTGTCATGATTTTAAGCTATTTTAACTCACAATAGCTCTGTTGAAGGTATTCTTAACCACAAAAATTCAATTCGGAATTAAATGGTTGTTTTTATTTTAATACCACACAACACCAAAAAAAAAAAAGGCAACTTTGAAACTACATTAGATTAAAGCTATTGTACCATTGATTTTGTTTTAATCATTTTTTAAATTAGCTTTTTTTTATGCTTGTCATGCATGTATAATTTAAGTGAAAATTCATTTTTCCCAATATTCCTCACATGAATCCAACTATTCAGCATTTTATCGGACACAATTATTTTTCAGTTGGTTTTTTTTCCTTAAGATTATCAGTGGATTATTTATTTAATGATTATTATTTTTTTTTTTAGCATAAATTTAAATTATACTTTTTTTTTTCTCCTAAAGTTGTTGATTTTTGTTTTTTCCTTCAAGGTCTTACACCATACATTGATCTGCCATATATTAAAGATTTAGTGTCTCAGTGCAAAGATGTCTTCCCCAAAGTAGGTTATGCAATAGGAAACACACCCACATATACAATGGGCGCACTGGGATATCTTCTTGTCAGCAGTATTCCAGTAGGTACTAAGTCTAGTGTCATTTTTAGAAAACACATCCTCAGAAGGATGATTATTGTCGAGATTTTGAAGAAAAAAAAAATTTCACATTCCTTTTTGTTTTAGCATAACAATGTATAGTAGACTCTTGATTATGTGTCCCAAAGTGGTATGTTAACATACAGGATACATCCAAAGCTACATAGCCGTGAGCTTATAATCTTCTGCCTCAACTATACCAGTAAAAACACCATTTTTTTTTATAATGCGGACCCTAATTTTTTAAAGATGAGTATTTTTTAATTAAGCTTGACAGTAAGGAAACTCGATAATTGTGGACAATATAGTCAAGAGTCTTCTCCATTTGTTCTACAACTTGATGCCTCATGATCCACTGTAAAAACTGGTTTTTTATCACAGCCCGCCTGAAAAACTATTTTATTTTCATGACCCACCTGTAAAGAAAAACTATGAAAAAAAATGAATAAAAGAGACATTAATGTTACATTTCTATTTTGATTGTATCCGTTTACTTTGCAGACTAGCAAACTTTTATATTTGTAACATATATAGCAATAGAGTTCTAATTATGCACATACTAGTTATAATGCCTTTCTAAGCAGACAGAAGTGATGGCGAACCTACACTAATATATTCAACATTGGTGGAATGAAAAATTCTGTCTCTTTGTTAACTTTCAAACATGCTATTTTTAAAACAAAAATGATAAAAACACTTTAAATACCCTTTCTCCCCCAGGATATTGATTTTACCAAGCCATTAAGGAAACTTTCAGATGAGGATGTGAGCCACATGAAGTTGAAGTACTACAACGCTGACATCCATGCTGCCTCGTTTGCCTTACCCAACTATGTTAGGAATGTATGTAAAAACAAAACATTTCTCAGAATATGTTTTGGTATCTAATTAGTTCATGGAGTTAAACCAATAGTTTCACTGTATCACACTGAGTTGTTTTTTTTTATATGTGTGAACCTTTTAACTCCTTTGTGGAGAGGCCAAACATCGGATTGTCTCCCCTGGTGACAGGGGAAAGCTCACCAGATGTGGTTAGTGTTGATGAAATTAAAATTCTCGAGGCAGACCAAAGCAAGCCTTGTAGTGAATGGAGGATTCTACAAAGGCAAAGTTAGCTATCCACACAGCACAGGGGTTACAACTCAGTCACATGAAAAACACCTTGTTATGAAAAAAACTTGAACTGATTGAATGGGATTTAAACCAATCATATGGACAGATGGTCGTGCGGTGTAGAGTGCTCGACTGTCGACCAGAGGGTCCTGGGTTCGAATCTCAGTGAGAACCTTGGGATTTTTTCAGGTCCTGGTGAAAGTCCCACAAGTCCACCCAGCTTTAAATGGGTACCTGACTTTAAGTTGGGGGAGTAAAAGCAGCTGGGCGTAGTGCTAACCACACAATCCCTTTATATGCCGAGGTTACTGAAACAGATGAATTGGCCCTTTGGGGCTTAAGGGAATATGGATATGACGCAAAATAATATGACCTTGATCTGTGCCCAGGCACCCAATGAAAATTCAGAAGACAACGCCTAAGAAGAATTTTAGGATAGGAAAAGAAAAAATATACAGACCAAACAATTGAAGCTACAGCCTACACGCAGATAGTAACAAAAATGAAATGTGTCTAATTGACTTTGCATCAGGTAAAGGCATGATCATTAGTAGCTCTAAATTTTCATCAAGAAACATGGAGGTCATCAAATGGAATAACAAGGAATTGACAGACGACACTGGTCCAATATTCAGGTAGCTTCAGAGAAGCAGATGCAGGCACAAATTACATACTGGTCAAATAAAAAAAAAATAAGCATATTCCACAACACAAAAGCCAAGAAAACAAATCTGTTTGACTGTCTAATAAAAGAAACAAACAAATTAAAAGTATGACCAAAAGTTAAATGCCAGCTGGAGGTGCCTAGCATAAACAGAAATAAGAACCTAACAGATAAATTGGAATACCTCTAACAAGTGACACAAATTACAGCAGTGTTTGTCATAGGGTACGAGCTAAATAAGAAAGATTAGAGTTGGTGTTGGTTTGGTGTGTTGGTGGTTTGATGAAGAATGCAAAAGTAGAAGAAAATAAAAAAATGAGAATGATAATGTTACAAAAAGCAAAAGAAAGTCAACACAAGCGTGCACTTATGCTAGGAGAAAGTCAACACAAGCGTACACTGATGATAGGAGAAAGGCGACCAAAATATGCAGATTGCAAAAACAACAATGGGGTTAAAAAAAAAAGAAAATTATTATAGGAACTCTTGAAAGAAAAAGAAACCAGGAAAAGTACATGGCCATCATGGAATGGCCTTCATGGAACAGAGCAATGGCTTCCAAACAAGATCATGTATTTGTTCAAGTATATCAGATCTCCATACAGATAATAAAATAGTGCCCGAAATGTTGGCAGAACATTTTGAAGAAATCCTGACAACTATTACAGACAGTGAAAGAAAAATCCCAAACATCACAGAGGACCAAGGCACAGAGATAGAGGAGCCAAAAGACTAAAAAAAAGCACCAAGAGAGGATAACATCAATGCTGAGTTGCTCTAATAAGGAGGAATCATAGGCTAGAAATAGTTAACAGAAGGGCCTATATATTCCATAACATAAAATACTTAAAAAAAACAAGACAATGATTAGGCCAGCAGTAACAATCGGTAATGAAAATGGACCATTGGCAAGCAAGCAGAAAATATGCCAAACACTATGGATAGAAAGATATTTGGGAAAATGTATGGGCTTGGGAAAATGTATGGGCTGGTAATGGACAAGAATAAATTGAGGAATGGGACAAGCTGTATGAGGAAACAAACAGAACAGCAGAAATCAAAAGGAAAATATTTAGGTGGATTTTTTTTTTAATTCCATTACCTGATGTGGTCATTGGGGAAACAAATGGAAGATCAGCAGATGTGCTTTTCTGTGGGCTTATAGACTTGGTGGTGCTCATCTTCTCTCCAAGTCAGCTGTGAATATTTTTAGGCTTTACCAGGGATTGAACTTTGTATGCTTCGCATGTGAGTCGAGCTCACTATTGACTTTGCTATCCAGCCTTCAGGTGGGTTGGGAACATTGAAAAAATGGAAAAAACAGAGGCATTAAAGCAATATATAAGAATAGACCAAAGGGCAGACCATGAAGCAGATGGACAGATGAAGTCGAGATAGACATTAAAGCCAGAGGAGTGAGCTATGGGCCATAGAGCCCTACATGGGCTGTAGAGCCAATTTAATTAGTTTGGCTTCTTTATTTTAGTTATTTTTTCCCCTGAGATATTGGCTTTTTGGTGAAAAGAAGTATGAATGAATTTAACTATTTCATTTCACGTTTTTTTTGCCTTGAATTCTTCCAATTCATATTCAGATAAGATTATTGCTAACTAAAAAGACAGATTTTATTGGGTGGAAATATTATAATAATGAACCTTTTTTTTATCTTGGTGGCTTTTATTAAGTAATTAAAACTTTACTTACAATATTTTTCTCAGGAGCTGAAAGGTTTAATTGACACATAGACACATTCACCAATGGACTGTTGCACTCTAGGATGAAATCCACTTATTTTAACTTCATTCCATTTTCTTTACAAGATGGCTCTGCACAGCGTAGTCTGTTGTATGTATATTTGTGAATATGATAAATGGTTATTGGTATTAAATAAGTTGGTTTATTTAAACAGTATATCAAGTATTTTTTTTTTCTATAACAGGCCACTTTAAATTATGTAAATTATGTTGAACTATGATGTTACACCCCAAATGTAAACTTTTTTTATGGGTTGAATTTAGATTTTAGATATGATTGTCTTGAATGGTTCTTAATATTTCATTCAACTATGCATGGTTTTGCCTCTGTTTAATATTTGCTAGGAAACAAATTACAATAGGCAACAAAATAAAACTTTTTTTTTGTTACCTGGAATTTACCAAGAAAATTTTTAACTCATTCCAAATCTTGTAATTGAAAAATATCTTTTTTGTTAAAGCATTGTAAATTTAAAATTTACGCTTATTCTTTGAAACATCACTGCATTATTTTACAGCTAAATGTAAAATGTGCTCTGAAATGATGTTAATCTTCAACATAACCAAAATCTTCTACCGTTAATACATGCATTTCAAACTTGTGTAAAGCCTGTGATATCAAGATTTTGAATATTCATGAATTTATTATTGTATCGAATGAAATTGATTTTCTTTAAGCTATAAAGCATCAGCAAAATGCAAAATAATATTTTTTTTTTGTTCTTAATTAATTTTTTTGGTAAGAAATTATTTTTGAATTTCCACTTACTCTTTTTTGAAGCGTTTTAAGTCATACATGTACTAGCCTAACCCTCTCCTAGCTCACTATGGCTTAAAATGCTTTGTATGAACTGGAAAAAAAAAACAGCAGACCATCTTGTAAAAAAAATATTTTTTTTTTTATGGATACATTTTTTACAACCCTATTTGGCATATTGTTAATTTTAAATTTTGTCTTTTGCAGTTTTTTTTATACCATAAAGTGTTACACCTCAAGAAGTTCTTGAAATTTTCAATATTCATTTGGTTATATTTCTTCTTCACAATTTTTTTCTTAATCAATGCACACCATGCAATGATTTATTTATTAAGGTGTTGGTTTTTTTTTCTCTATGAAGATTTTTTTTGAATTAATATTAATTATGGCATCAAAGCAGTAGGCTACATATCTTAATTTGATCCAATTTTTTGACTTGAATCGAAATAAAAAAAATTTTTTCATTAGTTTTTTTAATTCTTTCTTCATAAAAATGATCATTGACTATAAAAGATGACGTTAAGACATCATTTTACATCAGTATTAAATTTTTCCATTTTACAAATCTTGTTTATGTATCATAAATTATGAATTTGTTTTCCCAAACATAGTGCCTAATTATGTGCCAGTTATCTGTGATTGTGTGAATCAAATTTTTCTTTAATCAAAATCAAACTTTTTTGAAATGCTATTGACCACTGCTCTTCAATACAAATATTTTTTCAATTTACATTTCTTTTTAGAATATGCATATTTGAAGACCTTTTTGATGGCAACACACTTGTTTAATGGCAAAGGTGATAGCGTTCTAGAAGTAAAAATGTATTTGTTGTTTTTGTTGACCTAATTAAAATTTTTCAATCAAAATTTTACTGTGATCAAGAGAAATGGGTCTGTTTAGAATATGCATATTTGAAGACTTTTTTGATGGCAACACACTTGTTTAATGGCAAAGGTGATAGCTTTCTAGAAGTAAAAATGTATTTGTTGTTTTTGTTAACCTAATTAAAATTTTTCAATCAAAATTTTACTGTGATCAAGAGGAATGTTTTAATTCCTACAAATAAATTAGTAAATATTCTTCGAATGTTCTCAATACAATAATAACATTTTATTGACTAGTACCTAGAAAGCTACTTTTTAGTATTCTGTCAGAACATGTGATCAAAGTTGATTTAACCTGAAAATATTTTGTCTGATTTATTCTTTCAAGAAATTTTGTGTTAAATTATCATGGTGCAGTTTTTATTGTTGCATGCTGGGATTACATGAAAATGTAAGTTCCAGCTGACCAGGTTTTTTTTTTCCACAAATCTTTTTATACAAATATTTTAACTCCCACTATATTAAGAATTTCACTCCGTCCCCTTTTACCTTATTAATTGTCTACAACTTGTCAGAACTTTGGTAATACCTAATATCTATTATGTTCATTAGTACCACTAATTATTATGAGGAATAGCTGCATTTCAAATAGATTAAGAAAACATTTATCTTTTTAAAGCAACTTTGACTTATAACATTTTATAAATTGATACAAACATAAATTTATTATCACAACAGGGGCATATCAAACTATACATCTTTTGTAATAATATTATTGTTGCATTTAAGTAAATTCTGTTAATGATTCCTCAAGCATTTAAGTGATATTAATTTTTTAATTTGTTATTTAATTTTCTGTTGTATGCAATACTTTTTATCTAAATGTATTTCTATTGATCAAAAATAACATTACTGTTATAGTACAAGCTATCACTTCTTGTTGCTTTTTTTTTTTTTGTTCAGCACAAATAACAGTTTATTTATGAATGTTCATTGCAAGTAAAATCAGTTTGATAGTGCTTAAAACTATGTCTGCTACTGATAAGGGGTGGCTGTTGCATTAGCCTTGTGAATATGATGCAGATATATGCATCCAAAATCTCCCAAGTCCCCCTCCTCAGTCTCTGGGCCTGTGTATATGATGTAGTAATGACACTAGTGGTTATAGAATTAATACTGTATCAAGAGATTACAGGTCTGACTGGATGCTAGTTAGAAATTCAAGAAAATAGAATTCTTTAAAGTTTTGCTATCAAATAAAAATATCAGGTTTTCTGACCATACAGTTTTAGTAAAGTATTATTTCATTAAGGTATAAATAAATATCTAAACACCGGGTCATTCAGCATACCCTTCAGTCACGTTAGGCTGGTTGATCGTCTTCTGTGCAACGAATCTAGAAGAAATAAGTCAAATTTTAATGTATTTCTAATCCTGGGATGTCAGAATACTTGTACATGTACTTGACTAAGTTGGGGACAGGTGGTTGTACGGTGTAGAGCGCTGAACTATCGGCCGGAGAGTCCTGGGTTGGAACGTTGGGAATTTTTCAGGTCCTGGTGTAAGTTCCCAAGTTCACCCAGCTTCAAATGGGTACCTGAATTTAAGTTGGGGAAGTAAAGGCGGCTGGGCATTGTCCTAACCACACAATCCCTTTATATGCAGAGGTTACTGAAACAGATGAATTCTACACTTCATCTGCCCCGATGAGCCCTTAGAGGCTTAAGGGAACTTTTTACTTGACTAAGATGTTTTAACTCATTAATGAAATGAAAATTAGTGCTGTTTGCAAAAACAAAATAATATCAATTTTATCCCATTTACTGGGAAGGGGGGGGGGGCCTCATGTAAGATTAATAATAAAAGGGTTGATGCAATGTCAACTTTCAAGGAAATGTTTCATGAACATTTTACAAAAGAAATTGCACTAGTGTTTTTACATAAATACCAGTTCATCAAATCCCCAAGAAAAGTAAGAAATGCCCATGGGGGCATCATGTTGGACGTAAGTATTACTGGGTGTGGCAGACAGATGGCATAGCAGTGTAGGGCACTTGATCCTCAGTGAGAACCAAGATTATCTTTTCAGGTGAAATTTGGTGTTAAGTCCACCCAGCTTTAAATGGATACCTGACATTAGTTCGGGAAGTAAAGACGGATGGGCTTTGTGCTAACCACACAAACTTTCATATGCCATGGTTACAGAAACAAATAAACATGTATGGGTGGGGTTGCTGTTAAATCACAGGCTGCAGTATTTTATTAATAAGGATGGTAAAGTGATAAATCTATCACACTATTTTTACCAAGAATTTTTTTTATTGATTGATGTTATACTGTAAATTTTATTCGATTCCCAACATTGAAATAAAAATGTTTTCACTTTTCAGTGAAATATATAAAAATATTTTTGTACAATATAGGCCTAGAAATTACATGTATTTTTCCACCAATAATGGAAATAGCACAATGTAATATAACTTTTAAGACTAAAACAAGCTTAATACAAATCACACTAATTAATAAAGAACTGTAAAATGAGCAATAACTATTACTACTCTAGTATACCTATTATGTCTATTCTATTTCATTATGTTTTAATAGAAAACCCATGAAATAAGTTGCCATGAGCTCTTATATGTTATTTCTACAAACAAACAAAAAATAAGTTCAGATACAATAATGAAATATTTGTGTTTTGCATAATGATCCATAGCAACCGGTCCGTGGATCGAATGGTACTGTGCCACCTAACAATAAATTATTTCCTTTTTATTTACTGTGGTGTATTTCTTTCGGGATTGTGCAACTTTCCATGGACGAGAGGTTAACAGGGAGGTGAGCGGCATTGTAGATCAAAACTATCTAAAATATAACAAGCAACGTCCCCGCCCCATTCCTGGGAGACGGTGAAATTATAAAAAAGACCGGTCTTTGGCAAGACAAAGGTTGGGGACCACTGATCTATAGGATAAAGTGTTAAAAAAAAGAAAATGTAAATCTCAGTAATATGTGGGTTTAAGGTTGATTTAAAAATGAAGAACTGGGTAACTGCTATTGTCTATTAAAAACTAAAATATTACACCATCTTAGCACAACAACACAATCATTGGATTTCATAGAAACCTGTGCTCTTCTTCAATTCTATTGGTCAACCACATCAATTTATAAATATTAAGTGAGGGTTGCCAGTTGAGTTTCCAATTAAGATATATATTATGAAAATATTTAGTTAGAGATGCTGGGTTTTTGCAATATTAATACTGAATAATCCCAAAAACTTATTGCTGGTTTATTTTTTGATATAACCTCCATTGAAAAATAATTTTATTTGAAAATTTTCAAGGTGAGTTATTAAACTATTATAAAATAAACTCAAAACACTTTTGTCAGTCAACATTCTGAAAAATGGAAGTAAAAACCAAAGAAAAAAAAATCAAAAAGTCATTTTAATTAAGACTTTGAAAGTTATTTCCTTTATTAATCTCTGCTGTTAATTTTATCTGCATACAATTATTAAGAATATATGGCTTAAACAATGAGCACCGAAATACATTGATATATCAAAAAGACCACTCAATCAATACTTAACCTCAAAAGTAATTTATTGATTACAACACAAAATGAAAAAAAAAAAATCTAACATGAGCAAAAATTAAAAAGAAGAAATGTCTATGCATTTTACGTAAATTTTTTTTATAAGGCCATACAGTGTTTAGATATTTTTTTTTCTATTCAAGAAACGACTAATCAAGAAACAAAAAAAGAATTCTTAAAAGGCGATGTCCAATCATTACAAGATATTTATTTTCTATCAATGTCTATAATATTATTAAAATTAATCAGTAGGTTTGGGATTTTCGTAGACAAGTACAGACAAAATAAACAGACAGCCCGGCACCACAAACAGCCAATAACATTTGCACATCTCAAATAGGATAATTGCTATGACAAGGCAAAACCAAAATACTGTGTCCATGCATGTCAGAGCAAAAGTGACCATGTCATTCAAGCCTGCCTGATCTTCACTATTGATGATTCCATGACTCTCATTGGACACAACTTCTTGATGGCCATTTTGTGACAGAACTAACCCATCCTCATGCCTGGTCACGACAGCGGCTGACAACTCTCCTAGCTCAGACCTACTGGGCGAGGCCTGTATTTTCTGAACAGTTATATCAGCTTCCATGATCAATGCCGGGTAATCTAAGTGCGTGCTTCGAGTGATGGTTTTGATAGTTCGAGTCCCACCACTGGCAGGTACACTGTCATCCAGCTCAAGTGAACATGGCAACCTGTGTCTCCTATTGAGAGGATTTGATCTCAAGCCTGAATTTAAATTCTCAAAGATTTCTTGGAATTTTGAGTCATCAAAAGAGCCTTTGTTGTCAAAACAAACATTTCCAATATCAAAATCATGTGGTGGTTCATTTAAAAGAAACACTTCTGAAGTTTCTTCAGTAGAAAATACAATTTTTCCCTCACTGCCAAGAAAACTCTGACGCTTATGCCCAATTTCAGAGCAAACCGTGATGTCACTACTTTCATCAGTTTCAAGTCTCTCAGATCTGCTGCAGTCATTATCGCAACTGACATACAGTTCATCAGAGTACAGGTGTTTGGCTTGACTATTGATTTCATTATTCAGTACAGCCTGACTCCAGGCTTTCTCTGCGTTATCCAGTGCTGTGGGTGATTCTTCAAAGCTTAATTCAGCATTTCCAGTCTCCAGCAAGGATTCTTTAGTTAAAAGAGAAACATTTTCTGTGCTATGAGATGGAGACTTGAGTTCAAGGCCAATCTTCAACGAGCTTTTCTCAAGATTAAGATGAAGGTTGATGTCGGAGTGTTTCAGGCTGGAATCTGCTTGTCGCTTTAATTCAACTTTCTGGTGTCCTTCCATGGTCACATCACTACATAGATGGTCAAAAGCAGCCATATTCTCAAACAATGGCCTGATGTCTTCATTAGTGTCCACATCATCATTAGTTTCATTGTCCTCTTTTGCCATGGCATTTACCAATGGTTCAATCTCTTCCACTGTGTCATCAACACATCTGATATCACGAACATCTTCGTTGGTGTCTCCCAGGTCACTGGTACAATCATCTATCCTTAGCTCTGGCAGGTTAGAATCAAAGTTATACGCCTCCAGTGGCTCTTCCCCAGACTCTGCTCTCCACAATTCTCCAGGCTGGCTTATGGTCAATTGTCTGGCCGCATGAACTGCTTCATCATCATCATCCTCTGGTTTGAAACCTGGATTTACTATCCCTGTCCAAGATATAGGCTTTCTGTCAGTACTAGTTGTGTTCTTTTCTCCATATCTGGTCTGTGCTGATTCATGTACATGAACACTGACCCTGATATTGTCTGCCAGATCACTAGATCCAAGTTTTGATTCAAACATGGCTGCATCTGAGATTCTAGTAACAGATTTAGTTTCACAGGCCTTGGGATCTGACATATGTGGATGCATAACCTCACCACATGGTTTTGTCACACTCAAATCCAAGGCTAAATACTGCTCTGCCTTCTGACAACAAGCATCTTGCTCTTTGTTACCAATTTTCATATGTAAACTCACAGAGTCATTGACTATGTCCATCTCTAGGTGAAGGTTGGTGGCTGACTTTTTGCAATGATCAGATTTGGAGACTGACAAACAGACCATCAGATCCTGGTGACTGGCAACATTCTGCGCTGACAGGACTGCAACTGGTTTGTTTGTGACCTCTTGGCTGAGATGATCGAAACCAATAATATTCTGTGTGGTCTCCCTGTCACCATTATTGGTATCTTTGTTTAGCTCAAGATGAACCAGCTCTGATAAATCACTTCTTAAGTTATCAATGCTTTCTGTCTCACTGCACACCGGCCTGTCATCTTCATTGGTATCGTATACCTCACCACACACTGGCCTGCCATCTTCATTGGTATTGTATACCTCACCACACACTGGCCTGCCATCTTCATTGGTATTGTATACCTCACCACACACTGGCCTGTCATCTTCATTGGTATCATATACCTCACCAACAGTTAGCTTAGCATCAGGCACCTCAACAATGAAATCCATGCCCTGGTCATACATTTCTTTCCTTAAAAGTGTGCAGTCTGCCAGCTTCACTTCAGTTCCACCACCACCATTTTTAAAATATTCTTCACCTACAACATGTTCCCCATGTCTTTCATCCATGTCAGATTGTGAAAGTGCATCAACCAATTCCTGCTGAAGCTGTGCAGCAATCTCAGCTGGCTCACCAATTTTCTTGATGTCATTCAACCACAGAATGGGACATGGAGTTTCAACCTCACCATTACCACATGCAGAGTCTGGACCACAAACATCACCAACACAGACACCTGATATTCTCCTCAACGCATCAACAAACTGCTCATTGTTTATGAACTGGGTGTAGGGGGGGCTGTTTGTTAGATCACTACAACTATTACATACTGTAAAAGAAGACAGAAGATAGGAACTTAAGTTAAAAAAGAATTCATTTTTAAAAGCGCTATCATCCCTCAAAAACACAACAATGTCATCTATCCAACTCTGTTTGGTCATGGGATGGAAGCTGTTCGGTGTGCCAGGATCAAGCTAGTGCTCCATGGAGTCATCACTTTCCTTATCTTTCTTTTTAGTGGCTTCCTGCATGGCTTTCACGAAGGCTTCCATGTCTTAAAAAAAAAACAACAAAAAAAAAAAACCTGTTAAGTTACAAACACAGAGTAATGTGGTTTTCATTTTAAATGTCCAAGACAAACTTAAAAGTTGGCACACACAGAATGGCATATCCATAAATCATGTGAATACTGTTACAAAAAAAAAAAACAGTTGCTAGTTAAAAAGAAATACATTTCAACTGGGTGCTTCATTAAAGCTGCTTGAGGCAACGTGAAATACAGTATGTTTTTGACAATATACAAGTCTATATGTGCTAAACTCTATCCAATCTAGCTGCGAAACAACAACATAAAAAAAACAACTTACCCCCTTGGGCAGCAGCATTAGCCACATCCTCGCCCAGACCGAACTGTGACATCAGAGGGCCCAACTGTCCTGATTGAAGAGCAGAGCTGAATGAACTTAAGGCCTGCAAAACAATTCAGTTAGGATATATAAATGTTAGAAACACCATGAATAACCCATTGGTTCCTAAGGGTGAAAAACTAGATCTACCCTGCAATTACTGTGAGTTTTCAGACTTGAGCAAACATTTTGGGTAAATAACAGGTGGGAGGGCCCAAAAACACCAATAAATTTGAAAGTATAGAGAAAATGACTTAAAAGTATACATGTTATTAAATAAATCCTGTTTCTATCCTTGATAGAATTAAAGTAATAAATTTGTTACAAAAAAAATAAGACCTTCACACAGTTACTAAATATATGAAATCTGACGTTAGACGAAGCACACATCTAAAGTGGCAGTTTTGGCAAACTTTCCAACTGGAAAAAAACATGTCATTCTCAACCCCATCCCACTAAATGCATAGTAAAAAAAGAACTGTCTAGAAACTCATGAAAACTTTTTACACGATTTTGTGCAGAAATGATTACTCCACAAGAAGATATAGGTTTCTTCTTAACTTGTTTAGAATGAGGTATAGAAGTCTATCATTGAAGATAAATGTTTGAAAAAAAATCCACCCCTGTACTTCAGGTAATTTAGTGTTTTCAAAAGCCCGCTACCGGAAGGTACAGGATAAGCAATACAATACATAAGGCACGAAATTAACCTTAAGACTTTCATTACCTGCTGAAACTGAGGGGACTGGACAGTATTGCGTAGTTCGTCTTCTGTCTTAGGCAAAGACTCTCCTTCAGGCAAATATGGGATGAGCCGCTCCTGAACTTCAGGGTTGGCCAAAATAGGTATCATAGCTTCTGGGTTGAGAGCTTTAGCCAGATCCACTCCTTAGGTTAATGGTAAAAGAAAGATATACACATAATTAAACTTACCAAATGTACTTAAAGCTCTATTCACAATAGGACTGTAAATTATCGTAAGCTACTATTTAATAATTAAAAAAACTTACCTTCTTTTCCAACACTATCTGAAGGAACTAAGGAAATAAAGTAAATAATAATTTTATCGTCTTTATCACTATGTTAGAATATTTTTTAAAAATGTTTAAATTAAATGTAGCTCTAGAATACCATTTACATGTTGAAGCTCTATTTGAAATGTTAGTATAAACTTAAAATCATTTTAACGGTTTTAAAACCAGAAAAAGTTTGCAAATTAAAATCTTTTACAAATAAAATTGTTTAAAAAGAAAAATGATATAAAACAGAAAAGTTAAATTGAATAAATTGATTGCATAGTCTATAATTAAAATAAAACATTTATGGCAAACCACATTTTTGAGAACCACTGAGCTACACAGATTACTTTATCCCATCAAGTTGGTATTACAGGGGTAGCTTACTTTATCCCATCAAGTTGGTATTACAGGGGGTAGTTTGTATATCACATTAGTTTACCTTTCATGGTTGAAAGTATGTTCTGCAAGTCACTGAGTTGAATTTGAGCACTAGCTCCACTAGCAGCTGATGCTGGTACAGAGGTAGCTCCAAGAGAACTGTTTATGCTGCGTGAGGCGTCCCCGGCAGTTGGATGGGAAGGTATGACAGCTGCCGTCACAGGGCGGGGAGGAGGGGGTGTACTTTCTCCTGAAGTAACTCTAGCTCCAGACGATGACTGAGTTCTAAGAGGACTTTGAAAAAAAAAAGAAAAAAAAAAAAAAGAAAACTAGATAACTGTCTAATTGATTATCAAAGTGAAATTCTGTATGACAAAGTCCGGCTGATCAAGGAGGTTATTTTTTAGATTTAAGTTTGTGGGTTTTGTTCTTAAGCCTTCTAAATAGTATAGCAACTATGAGATGATCTGCTAAAGTATCTAAATCTCTGATATTGAAAGCAAATTAATTTGCCTTTAGAAAGTCAAAAATATGAAATGAGAAATCTAATATTTATTTTAAAAGAGGTATAGGCTTAATAAAATTAGTAGCATAATATTCAAGAATCTAATTCTTGGTCTTAAGAAAAGCAGATAAAACCTGTATTACGTTAAATATCAGAAAATGCACACAAAAATAACATATTCATGAAAAATATAATTAAAAAATCTGTTAATAAAATAAACAAATATGTTTTAAAAATCTTACGGTTCTGACACAATCGACTGTGCACTACTGGGTCGACCCATCAAAGAACCAAGAACATTTGATCCAGATGTTCCTCCCATACCGATACCACCTGAAATATTATAATTTACAAAGACGTTAAAATGACTAATATGACTGAATAACAAACGATAAAATAACTGACTTTTTTATTTATCCAATCAGATAAAAAATACTAACCGCAAAATTGAAAAATATGATTTTACCTACAAATCTGAGCTCGAACCATGTTATTCAACAAAACCATTTTGTTGATACTTTTCCACCCAAAGTAAAAGATAAATATTGATTTGTACATGCAATAGAATTTATGTTCTGACATGTTTGTTCATTTATTTACTGTACCCAAAAAGAAAAGTATCCAAAATGATCTTAACGAATGGGAACCCCTGAAATCTGTTTGTATGACAGTGAAAGTAAATAGATAGACATAGATAGACAGACATATTGTTAGATAGATAGATAAACAAACAAATCTTACAGACAGTGAAAGTAAGTCAGGACTGATGATTAATAGCAGCAGCGTGTAGGGTTAGATATTACGTAATTAGACAGGTGGGAAGACAAAGGCGGGTTGAAAGGGACAGTGTTGGTCAGTTGTAGGGTTGCTGTTGACCTAAAGTGATGATTTAACTTTTGTCAACAAATTGTAGTAAATAAAGTGAAAGTGATGATTCATATTTAAATCAAATCGACTTGTCGTATTTTATTGGATATAATTGTGAGACAGTGTGTTGTGAAAGAGTTAAATAAAGAGACCACATGCCATTCTTGACACTGTTCGAGGTGACCTCTCTTGGCAAACCTGATATTGTTCATTTGGGCCCATCTGTTCACGCTCACTTGCCAATTGCTAAATTATATGATATATGAACAGCCCTATGTATTTTTTAACTTAGATATAGGTTTATTTTTTAAACCTCATTCTTCATAATGTTAGTCCTTAATTCCTAGTGCATCAAAAATATAATTAAAAAATTGCTTGAATCATGCAAATGCAGGGTAATGACGTGTTCAGCTGCCATAAAATTGTTAAATATGGTCCCTCACATCACCCTCACTCACCAATTGCTATCTCATTTCATAACATACTGTGACCAAAAGGGCCCCTAACATGTGGGGTTCGCACCACCTTTCAAGGAAGATAATTTTGTTTAATTGGTCCCGCTTCGCAAAAAACGTTGATAAATATTTAAATGCAAGTTCACTTATTGTTATTGTTGCAGCCCCCATTGTATCTGCCCTGATTTTTTTCCATGGGACACAATTGATGGCTTCTGAGGTGTTCAGAGTCGCAGTTTACCAAATTATTTAAAATTTCAATTTTATCGTTATTTCAAAATTGCCTGCGCATTGAATAGCAATTTTTACTCTAAAATGAGTAGATTCAAATTTTTATCAAGGTAACTAATCACAAAAAGTTATGATGGATTATAGAAAAATTAAAGTCATAGATGTGAGAATGACCCCGGTGATAGGAATTAATGTGTTTATTTTTCGCTGATGGACAGACAAGAGCAAAAATTGATTTAGAAATAACGGATATTATTAATTTAAAGCAAAATTACTCACCAAGCAATTGCATTAGCTGTTGCTGACTCATACCTCCAAGAATGCTTTGAAGGTCTTGATCACCTAAATCCCAAAAAAAAAAAAAAGACAAAATAGACTAATTATTATTTAGAATAGCAGACATTCTGTGCAATCCTATATTCTAGTGATGCGCAAAACACAAGATTTAGTTAGAAAACCAAAATGTACACGTCAATATCCCACCTTATTTAAAAAAAATTAACACTAAAATTTTTCTGTGCATACCATACATAGCTTCTTAGAAGAAAAGTTTAGATGTAGCTGTATAACAAATGATGACAATTAATTTAATTCGTTTTTTTAACTATGTGAATTGATAATAAAGAAAAATTTAAAATGAACATTTTTTTTTTAAACTATACATTTAAAATTCTGTTTTAAACTTTTGAAATGTAGATATTAGATTCATGAGGAGACCTGAAATTCAACATTGTATTTCAAACAATTACCTAAAGAAGCCAAATCAGAAGGTAGACCACCACCGCCGCCGCCGCCTCTTGATGATCCAGGGGTTGGTGGATTATTCAGGAAATCATTTACTTTCTTGCAGTTATCTTCATCTTTATCAGTTTTAGGTTCCTGCAGAAGAAAATCAATTGGGGAGGAGGGGATGGGAGGTTAAAATTATTAGAGCTTTTTTTTTCAGCATATGTTAAGACAATGCAGACCAAAAAAAAAAAAAGGTCAAATGAAATATTATGTCATAGTGAGCAATTGTCATATATACTTAAGTATTTGGCCCTGACATGTAATATATGGGCTTAAATAGGGCCCCATATCTCAAATAGCTTAGGGCCTTATCAAGTCTAAATCTGGTCCAGGTTATGTATACTGACTGTTACAAAACAGCCCACAACATTTCTTAAAATTATAAATTGGTCTAAAGCTTTAATAAAATATAACACAAAAATTTTACCTGAAGCCAAAAGAAGAATTTTCTGGAGGAAGATTTAAATTTCAACACATAAACTCTCCCTGTTGTGCACTGACTGACATGCTTGAATTCAATATCCTCAGGAAATATAATCAGGTCCTATGGTTAAAAAAAAAAGGATGACTAAAAAACATATTTATCATAAAAGTTTTGAAACTTAAAGGCTAACAATGGTACAGTGGATTCGCTGTGAACTTGTTATGCAATTTTTACAACAGGTATCGACAGGACAAAGAAATCCCTCACATGGGGGGTCTGGTTTCTGTCTCCCTGTTATTGCATAATGGGGTAAGATACTTAAATGAGCAAGATATTCAAATTGATTAAAAGCAGACAGTCACATTAATACCACATATGTGTAATCTCACGCTCCCGGCTGGATTTTTTTCATGGGCATAGCCTTTTTACGAACTACGTTCATGAAAGTTTTCGTGGACTAGCCACAGCGTTAATTTTTTAAACTTACCTGTTAACTACAAAAAGTGAAAAATAACCTCTGGTATGTCTAATTCACATGCTAAGTGAATATAATCATTCTGAAACCTTTTTTCCCCCCACAAAAATCATACACTTTATCACCTATAATAAAAATGTATGACTAAAACTAGCTAAATAGTGGTGAATCTCTGGACAAATGTTCATAATTGTGATGCCATTTTCGGCGTGTCTATCCGTGTTAAAAAATAGCATTAGAAAGTGGTTTATCAAAGTACCTATCTCAGCGATATTTAAATGCAACAGCACAAGATATGGAAAAGCATTAGGTTTGGCATCTGTATCAAGTATAGGATGTACAAATTACTGGTGATCCCTCTTCACACTGGCATAAGCTGTAACTTGGGTTAATGGTGCTTGGGGAGGAATCTGAAAATGCTGACTCATTTGATTTTGAAGTAGAAATGATTTGCCTTTAAGAATATATTAGTTTATTTGTGATCTATTTAACCTTTTCATTCCGGATGCGGATTTTTGACAACAATCGCGATAAGGCCCGAACTACGGATGCGGATTTTTGACAACATTTCACTTCAGCGATAGATTTCTATACCTTATGTTTAATGTATCGCGTTGTAACCTATATATTCTTGTAGAGAAATCATTTCTACACAAATTCATTAATGGTTTTTCATCATTTTCTAGACAGTTCTTTTTTTAGTGTAAGGGGGTAAAAATGACACGCTTTCTCCGATCGAAAAGTCGGCCGAAATGGCCGCTTTTGATGTCCGGTTTAAGCCGGCATTCTAGCGTAAGATTACACACATGTGGTATCAATGTAAAGGTCAGCCTTCCCTTTATTTGAATATCTAGGTCATTTGCATAACTTTTCCATTATGTAATAACAGGGAGGCAGAAACCAGACCCCTTGTGTGAGGAATTTCTTTGTCCCGAGCTCGCTGGTGGTAAAAATTGCATAACAGGTTCACCGCGCATGCGCAGTACTATTGTTAGCCTTAGACACAGAACACAGCGTGTTGCTTCAAAATCAAACACATTTTACAAATTATTTAACATTTACGTTTAAAAATGATTTTTTTACAATAAACAATAAAAAAACTGATTATAATGAATTATTTCTAGTAGATTTACGGCGATGTAGTTATTTTCGATAAACATCGGCAGATTTATGACATCACTAAAATCCCCCCCTCCTCCGAGATGAGGCCGTAGGCATGTTTAACATCTTAAAATTACTATTACAATTTCTTTATATTAACTTGCTATAGACTTAAATTACATTAAAGAGAATATATGAAATCTAAAATCATCACTTCCAATTGCAGTTTGTTTGTTTTTGTTTTGTGAATGGGCTATATTTCTGTTATTAATGGATGCGTGTTTTTGTGAGACTTAGTATTTCAATATGGATTACATTAATTATGATGACGTTGTAAGAACATGTGAGTAGCTACATTTTCCATTTTAAAACATTGTTTGTGTCCCTATTATGTTTACTTTTAGTACTATAACTTAAATCACTTATTTTTTCTAAATCACTATGACTTTATTGAGATTTATAATTTGTGTCCGGACTGTTTTATGGTCCAATATGGTGACCGATTTCAAAAGTTCGTTATTATATTAATTTTGGGAAAAAAATGAAGAAAGTATAGCCGATAGGAAGAGAAATGAACATTTATTATTATAATGCTTAAATTCAGAAACATTAGTTATAATTAGTTTGTTGTTTTTTCGTTTGTAATGTGTAAGGTTTGAAAGTTGCATAACCTATTGGAAGGAATAAATTTTATCGAATTTATATACTTTTATCATCTTTACTATAAAGTCAACATACATAAAATATATATCATAAGAAAGATTGTTTAATTTCCGACATGTTGATATATAGATCATACTATTTAAAATTGTAGTTGATAAATAGTTGCACAATAAATAAAGTCTATATAAACAGCCCACAATCAGGTCCTCCATTAAAAATAGTGATTATTTTCAATTCATAACAACTTTATCAAATCTTGATCAATTGTAGTAATTCTTACACTGTTGTAAAGGAAATTGAATGATGTTTATTTTATCTCAATATACCTATAGGCTATTTTTATTATCTCCAGTTAAAATTTTCAGTTGAATATATGGTTTAAAAAATCAAAATTGAAAAAATTGAATAATAACTTTTTAAATATCAATTGTATAACTTTAATTCTTTCATAGAATGAAAGATAATTCGTTTCTTTGTAATAAAATGTATACTTTTAAAGAACTATCTCTATTACTTTAAAAGTTACATGCGTTTTTGTGCAACCACCCGTTTTTTCCCAAAACTTTTTGCTCAAGCCCAAAAACCCTCAGTAATTGCAGGGTATCTCTAGTTTTTCCCCTAAGGAACCAATGGGTTAAAATTAGATATAGAAATCTTCGCTAAAGTGAAATGTCAAAATCAGCTTGTCGTTTGGGACATTTAGCGATTGCTGTGAAAAGTATGCATCTGGAATGAACGGGTTAAACGCAAAGTGATGGAAACATGTTTTGTAGAAGTAAATAAATGGAGACTTAGAGTATCTTGACGCGGCTGGCTTTTTTTTTTTTTTGTGGACATAGCCTTTTAATGAACAGTGCCCACTAAAACTAAAACTTTTGTGTCATAGCCACTAATGACTAATATATTGAATATCGCACTGGCTCCGTATACGTCTAAGCGTACTATGTATTTTTTTTTTTCGGGACACGTCTAGCAAACTTTGATGATGTCAGTAAACAGAAGGAACTCTTATGATTTAAAGTTATTTTCTTTTCGCGGGAAATTGCATAACCGAGCAATTTTATCTAATTATACATTAAAATGATAGCTTAGTTTGTGTGGCCCGCTGGTTAAGTGGGTTATTCGCTTGGCCGTGACCCAGTTTGGCTAACTATATGTGGGTTCGATTCCTCTGAGAGACATAATTTTTTTTTTTTCAGGATCAGGGTTAGGGGGTTAGGGATATGGTGTGGAGCAATATCTATTGATGGTCCCCAAAAAAAAATCTCCGATTATTAACAGTAAATGACGTCATCAACGTCTGCAGTAAATAAGAGTTCATTCATTCTGTTTACTGACGTCATCAAAGTTTGCTAGATGTGTCCCGAAAAAAAAAATACGTAGTACGCTGCTTAGACGTATCCGGAGCCACTGCGATTGAATATTATATTGAGTTTAGGTGCAATTTGATCTCCTATCACCATAAACAATTGGTAGAGATATATCTTTAAGCATATATAATGCATTAGGAATAAAAAAATTACCATTAGGCAAAACAAATTTTTTATATTTTTCACTTTGTCAATGATAATAAGATCATAAAACCACTTTACTAAAGTCTTTAGTTTGACTTACATCCTCTACAACTCCTGAAGAACGATCTTTCCAACAGAAATGCATAAGAGAATCGTCTGACTGGTAAACATAGACCAATCCCTTTCTTTTATCAGGGTGGACCATTTTACCTTTCATGTTCATCTTTCCTGCACGGAACTCTACTAAATTTTTACTTTGATTGCGAGAAGAAGCGGTGCTAGCGAATAGGGCGGCCATTTCTAATCTTGATGAATGATGATGCTGCGTCACCGGATGTGAGAAAAATTGTGATATGGTACTAAGAATTTCAGGTCCAACATCAGGTAAACTAAAAAACCTAGATACTGAAAAGCATTTCTTCCCATCGATAAAAGTGGAGTCATCATATTTATGAACGTATTAAACTGAATGAAGACGCCTGATTCTATAACCATAATTTAAGTCACTAAAATAAAATAAAAGAATTGAATCGAAGGTTATTTGCGATGTACACATATTTGGGGGGGGGGGAATTTTGTCCTAAGGGTGACAAATCATATCGGCCCAGTGGCACCGAGAGCCAACGCGGCCCCAGGGCAGGACATCATTGCGGGCCCCTTAATAAACAATGAGTCGTGAAAAAATTGAAATGGTCGGGACTGCCGGGCCCCCTTTATGCCCCCTTACAGATGCGGCCCCCCTGGCTCTGACCCCCCCTGCCCCCCTCTCGGCGTCCCTGTTTAGGCCTACATGTATTTGATATATGCATAATGATTCATGAAACTATCAATATGCTGATTTTTTTTTGAATAAAAGAAAAGTTTGAAAAAAACCTTAGCTGAAGTATAATCCGGTTATAAAAAACAATTAGATTCCACCGTAAATTCTAGTTGACACATACATATTATGATTTCTTAATCTAGGTTTTCTTTTCTGTCGTTCATTGAAACATTAAACAAATAGTTGATAGAAAGAAAGTAAATGAATGAAAGAATATAAGAATAACATTTATAGATATCGGCACGCAAAGCAAAAACTTCCAAAGAAAATTACAATAATTTTTTCCTATGATTACTAGTAGCGATTGAATTTATGTAGATTACTTTTAAAACAAGGTATTAAAATTGCTATTCTTTTTCTTCAAAATATTTTCTGAATTGTATGTATATATGAACAGTACAATTGTGATATTTTGATTTTTATTCAAAACTGATAAACATTCAAATAGTAGGGTTATTCTGTTGGGTTTATGAATTATAATTTTTTTTTTCATTTTGAATATTTTAAGATACAAAGTAATTTTTTTGTTAGAGTTTCTTACAATACATTCTTAAAATACCGATAGAAAAGTATTGGTATCGAGTATCGAATTTGTTTTCGTTTAAAATGTATCGGCGATACACAAATCAATACTTGATACTGTATTGGCCGATACCGATACTTCAATACTAACAACCCTTGGGGCGGGGGGCACTTTTACAATAGAGAAAAAAAAAACATTTCTAGTTTGTGTACGAAAACCCCAGATCTTGGGAAAAAAAACAGGATTTTAGGAAAAAAAAACCAAAGAGTGCCCAGGGGTAAGCGTGTCACTTTTTGGGAAACACTGATCTAACGCAAGTGAAGCGAGGTAGCAAGGGAAGTCATTCTCCTAAATGGATCTTACCAACTTGTTTAGATGCTTGAAAATGGCTGACCCAAACAGAATGTCGGAAGATTATACCTCTCATTCATTTCGAATGAAAATAGTGAACAGAATGTAATATTCAATTTTTTTTAATTTAATTTTTATCAGTAAAAGCATTCATGAAACGAATAGTATTTTTGTTTAAATTTTAGTTCAATTATTACGATAAAATAAATAAATTATGTATACTATTATACTTATACTACCAAGTGGCAAGTCTGTAACAACCGAATTTCTGAATACTTTATAAAAATCGCCTATTGAATTGGCCTAAAATAATATTACATAAGTAGTTGTATTACCAATAAGTAGGGAATAAAATCTGCCACACTGAAAAAAATAGGTATTTAAAAGCAATATTGAAACATTCATATTATTTTATTAAAAATAAATTGTATTCTTAATTAATAAAAAACTGATGCTTTCTTCAAGTTATTCTCATCCTAGGGCTAGACCAATGCCCCCAATGCAGCAGATTATCTAGATTTACTGTTCATTCGATAGACACAATAGTTGTGCCTGCTATAATGTGAGAAATTGATGCACACTACTTTATACCTCAACTCTGAGTACTATAAAATAGTGCTCTCTGACAAGTTTTGACTGCCCATTTCTTTGTGCAATAATGTACAAAGTTTTCGGTTAAACTCTTTTGCTTTTATGAAGTTTGCTATTTAGATGCTTTCAATTACCTTTGTACAAAGGACTTTCCTATATACTATAGTGCTAAGTTGTATTTTGAGATTTTGATGCCAAATCTATGTAAAATACAACCTGTCCATATGTCAATGTCACAGGTCACAAGACAAAGTTATCTGGCCAGTTCTTTCTTTTGCATTATAGCATCTCTATACCTCTGATTAGTCATCTCTGAATTAGGTGACATCCATATCTTTGGAATATTGTCAAAAATTATTGTCAATGCATCAGTATTCAGCTTTTACAGCGGCACACCTTTACTGGTGTTGGTCAGCACACTGGAATTGTAATGACGTTTTCACTAAAGTCCAACAATGATAACTTTCACTCTACTCCAGACCTCCTTGCATAATTTATGATTTGGTTTAAAACTATACAAGGTTTCTTTCTTTTTGTGAGTCTCCTAGTATAAAGTCTATTTACAAGTTTAAAAAAATATATATTTGTTGAAATTCAAACTGCAAAACTTTTAATATATTTGAAAAATTTACACAAAAAGAATATACCAAGTAAGTCTGTGCCATGATGTAAATAAACTTTTCCTTGTGTATTAATTTATTTCTTTTAGACTTTCCTCTTTGATTTAAAAGACATTTCATGAGCCTGGATTTTTATAGTTTTTGTTGTTGTATTCTTTGAATCATGTTATAGTAATAAATTAACAATTATATAACTAATGAACAGTAATTACCTTTTCTTTTGTTGTAAAATAACCTGTTTCATAACTCAGTGTAGTCTCGTGGCAATACATTTTTTACCGTCATTTTTAATAACCTTAATCTGTTTTTTTCTTTCATTTTAGTGAAGATGTCATGAGAAATAGTCAAACACAGATGCCGAAAACAAGTGCTGAAATGGAAGACTATGTCTTTAATAAAGCTCGTACTCGAGTAAGTCATTATTTTAATACAAATAAGAAAGTTTTAAAAAGTGTAACACTTAACATTTTTTTTTAACTTGCAACACAATTTATGGTATGTTGTATAAGTTATTATTTATTTATACTGTGCTGTGGATCTTGTACATCTGGGAAGCTATATATATTAATAGCAGTATTGCCAGTGTCTTTGGAGTTTGATTTATTTCTTTTTGAGTGTCCACAGATATATGTGTGAGACGTTACACATACAGTAGAGTTAAAAATCACTGAGAATAGTTGGCTTATGATTTTTATATATATATTTATTTAAATAGTAATTATCCTCTTACTTTATACGTAGAAATGTTTTTTTTTAATTCACACAAACTATAGGTTGGATGATATGATGATATCTTGAAATTTACAAAATAATATATTGTCTACAAAAGTACGTCCTTCCTTAATGAAGTTTATGGTCGTCTATCTTTTCTACCGTCTGCTAAAATCTACTTCCTATAGTGGCCTGTTAATTATTCTAAATCTAAATGTTGAGGCCTAATATAATTATTACAGTACTTTTTACTATTTTTATTAATTTTTTTATTTTTTGATAAATTATTTATTAAGACTTAATTTTGTTTGAAGTATTTAATTTTTTTGTATAAGTCTATAATAATTATTTTTACTAACTTTATTTAGGAAGAGTATCTGGATTTAGTGGCCCGGTTGTTATTAACAGTTTCTGATCACAGTAAGTTGATTATGATTATATTTTTATTTATTATGGCAGTTTTATTTATCTCATGCATTGTTTTTTTTTTATTAGATGTTTGGGAATCAATTCACCTGGTCTGATTTCAGAGGATTGAATCAATTGCTAAACTTTTTACTGTTGACCTAAACCTAACTCGCCAATTTTCCAAAACTAAAGCTTTAATAAAGAAATATTCCCCATTTCAAAACTACTTGAAAATCTGATCTTATAAAGGGGTGAGACATAAATCAAGAGTGATTTATAGTGAAATCTAAAATCTATCAAGAGACCAGACAATCTGGACTGAGAGAATTGTTAATTGAGAATTTGTTTGTGAGGAGGATCACTATACATGTATATATATATATTTTTTTTTAACTACTTTTTTTTTTTACCAGCTTATATGATTTTTTTCAGACAAGGGCAAGAAAATGAACCACGGAATGGTTCCCAATATGGGTCAACAGGGAGGAGCTATGCGTTCACAGGGCCCAGTTTCAGGACAGGATCAAGATCCTATGAATGCCTTGCAGAACCTGGCTGGGCAAGGGACTAGTACTATGGGTCGTCAACAGCCTGAAATGTTTACTGGGCAGTATGATATACCAGGTAATTAATGGTACCTGGTTTATCTCTTCTAGTTTATTCTATTGGTTTATTTACATTTAAAAATAATTTTTTTTTCCAGTTTACCCAAAATTTTGTTAACCAAGCTTTAGCCTACAGTCTATGACATAAGCTGTAATTTTTATTCTAGTATATATATTGTTTGCATTGATAACATAATCCTATATGAATCATGGATTCCTCCCCTTCCAAAATCTTTTAGTTTTATTTGAACAAGAATTTTTCATGAAAAGGAATAATTTTTGAGTGATTATGCTGATGTGGTACTAACTACATGCCTCTTTGTGCATCTTATCAATCTTACCACTTGAATTTATTTTCCAGCTAATTTCTTTAGTTGATGGTTTACTTTATTTTATATTCACTACTCAATTTGTAACAAGATGTCATGAAAAAATAAAAACTTTTTTTTCTATATTCCAGAGTAAACTTGAATTATAAATAATGGTCGGTCATTTTTTTCCACAATGAATACTCCAGACTGACTATGAGTGTGAATGAAATATTAAAAAAAAACATTAGTCTCGAGATTTTCTGAAATACTGTACTATTTTTTCCCATTTATATGTCTCTGTTGCTTTTCAAATTAATCTTGATTAAAACAGTTTTATACAATTTTTTTTTGTTGTAAATTTGTTTCAAAGTCGTCCCACAAGTCCACCCAGCTTTCAATGGGTACCTGACTTTAAGTTGGGGAAGTAAAGGTGGCTGGGCTTTGTGCTTACCACACAATCCCTTCATATGCCGAGGTTATAGAAACAGATGAATTCTACACTTCATCTGCCCCGATGGCCTCTAGGGCTATGGGACCTTTACTTTTATATTCTATTAAGCGGATACACATTACAAGTCATATATTTTAAAGTTCAATGCATTTAGATGCGTTATAAATTTACTTATAATCTACAAATAAAAAAGAAGAAATCAGTAAGTAAATGTAGCGGTGTTATCATATTTGTTTAGGAGAAAATAGCTACAATCCTGGCAAATTAATATAAATAATTCTTACTCTAGAAGAACTTTGGCAAAAGGGAGTAACATTAGTTCATAAAAATGCAAATCAATCAAGTCGAAACTAAACAATAGCAACATTAGTCCCAGTTGATCAGTTAGCTTTCGGTCCTCATAGCTGTCTTCCCAAAGCTGATATATCGATTATGGTCCTCAGTGAATTAAGCTGAGTATGAGTGTTTGTGGAATTTAATAAGTATTATTTATTACTAACTGTGCTTTGCAATACCTTTGCTAAATTTATTTACTTATAAATAATATTAATAGTTCAACTAATTCTATGCCATGAAAGTTATTGAGAAACTTACCAGTAAAATTTATTTAATGAAAATTGTGTTCTTGTTATGACAATTAAAGCCATGCTAACTGCTTAAACCAGATTGACAGAATGTTTTTTTTTACAGTAATATGAAAAATTTATTGATTATTTTGATGGAATAACTTACACTTACTCTTCCTCTGCAAAATTAACTTTTAATTGCATATATTTTGTGCATATTATTAAATGTTTTACATTAAAATTCACTTTAAAAGTTGATCTAATCATACTAGCCATTAAATTTTAGTTTTGGAGAAATCTAATTATTATGATTGTCGTCCTTTTATGATTTGAAATTGGAATTTGTTTTTAAAAAAAGGCAACACTAATTTGAATGGTAGTACATGTATTTTAATATTTTTAATATTTTAGACATTTGATTCTTATATTTCAAACCCCAGAAACTATTTTAAACTGTTGAGTTTTTTAAAAAACATTTTTCGTATTGAGATGCAGGCAAGCAGTAATTTTTTTAAAAAAGGTAACAGTATTATTACTTTTGATGAGCTTCAGAAAGACATGACTTGTCTATTATTTATATAATTTTATAATAAAAATAAATATTTCCCGATCAGTTCTTATGTTTTTCAAGTAAGAAGAACATGACTATCTTACAAACATAATAACTTTCTCTCATTTGTTTTTACAACGAACAACTTTTCATGCTGTACATTTTTGCCCATCTGTCTATAATTTAAAATTTGCTCACAGTGCTTTCTACCAATTGTTCTGTCATTACTGGTGTTCCAATTATTTTCCCTTCATATCTCTATTTTTAGCCTTTAACGCATGCAGATGATTTAGTTTTTAGACTACTGAAATGGAGGCTTAAGCTTATAATAAATATGATTTGCAGGCTTTATTTATTGTTCTTATTAAAATTCTCGTTATGTTACAGAAAGTCTTTTTTTTTTAATTCTGTACAATTCATGATAATTTTTCAAAGTACATTATTATCTCTGAATCCATTTCTTAAATTTTCCCATGTCTTGTTTGAATTCCTAATAGACATTGAACAATAAAAGCTGAATTAATTTTTGTTCTGGGTCCAGTAAACTAGAATTTTAAAAATTTTATCACTGAATATACTTGATTTTTAGGTGAAATAATGACCAAAGACATAATCTTTCTTGAAAATTTGTAGAAAATATGTAATGAAAATTATAAAAACCTGCATTTACTAACAAAAGAAATAATTGCACATGGAGAAGAGAAACAATAGTTGGCCAAAGTTTAAACCATTAAACCACATCAGCTGCTTTGTTAGCTTTTTTTTTTCCAAATTGTACAGATTTAGGCCATTTGAACATAGAATTTAATTCAACCACATTTAGGACCTGCACCGCTTTCAACTTAGTGATAATAATTTTCACTACTGATTTAAAGAACCATGGCAAATACACTCATTTATAATTAGATCTAAAAAGATACAAACGACAGGAACAAAATAAGACACCTCACATTATACACCATACAGGGTGAAATATAGAAGACCTGAGTGTTGGGAAAAAAATATATCCACACTGGATATGGATTCCCAGTAAACGTTTTTCTTTAAATTCCTGTTTGTAATCCACATTATTTTTTTTACTTAAGGAGCTTTTCGGGTTAATATTTGTGACAGTATTATTTAAATGATAGTACATCTTTTTATTCATGATTTTAATTAAGAGTCAAATAAAATAATTTTCATGATGCGTTGCTTTTTATGAGGGATGGGTGGATGGCACTGGATGCGCAGCATAGAGCGATTGAATTTCCACCTGAGAGTTCTGGGTTTGATCCCCTGTGTGAACTTAGGGAATTTTTCTGGTCCTTGTGAAATTTAGTTAGAAAGTGCCTCAAGTCCACCCAGCTTTAAATGGGTAATTAAATTAAGTTTGGAAAGTATAGACTGATAGGCTTTGTGTTAACCGCTTCAACAAATGAAGTGGTTTATAGTAACAGATATATTTTACTCTTCATCTGCCCTGATGGCCTTCACTTTTTTTTTTTTTTTGCTTTTAATAATGAATAGTTTTAACCATTTATCTACAAGTTTTATTTTTTTGTTTAATTAAATTACAACATTTTAAATACACATTAATTTTGCTATGCATGTCCACTTTTCACATAAAGCTTTCAAGCTATTCACTTCTCACTGGTTTAAAGTAATTTTTAACTTATTCATTTAAGTTTGATAACCTTTACGCTTTATTTTTTTTTTTGTTTTATTTAAAATACCTATCACATTTTTTTATTTTCTATGTGGGTCAGGTGATCAGTTTGTTGGCCAGTTTGATTCCTTAGGTAACCATTCAATGTTTTTTTACTTGACCGAAGCATGTTCTCTGGCTATTTATTTCATATGCATGTTTTTGATTTTCTTCCTGTTCAGTGCTTTGGTGAATATACTTTTATATGGTCAGCTTTGAACTATAGCCTGTTATATGTTGTACAAATTAGGACTCTGAAATTCATTATGCTCCCATAAATAAACATATATTGCTCAGTGCTACATGAAGCCTGCTATGGTAGCCTCATAGCATGCAGATTTATGGCTTTTAAATATTTTAAATGTCTTGCTATTTTCATGGCCCATAAAGAAAATGTGAAGTTTAATATTCTACAGTGTAGATAATTCTCTATAGCAGGGCTGAAAATAATGAAAGGATCAGTTTTGATTGGCCATGCTGAAATATATTTTATATGTTTGAAATAATTTTAGTAGAGCATACTAAAGTGGAATTGTTAAGCAATGAATTAGTCACAGACTCCCCTCCCCCCTCCCCCCCACACACCTCTAAAAAAACAATGACTGATAATCTCATGCTGCAAGCCATAGATTTTATTTTATAATACATATTAATACAGATAAAGTTATGTTGTAAGTACTTTTACCTAAATTGCTTCACCATCAACAGGATTTTTGATCTTCTTAATGGGAACCTGCATAACACTTTCTCACTTCCAGCATTCTTTCAAAAACACAACTGATAAGAATAATTTGTTTTAGATTCCCTATTCCCTGCATGTTTTCAAATATTTTTTTTTGCTTGTTTTATTTAATTTTATTGTCAGTTACAAACTATAAGTAAAATTGCAGCTCTCTTTAGAAATTGAGAAATGAATCTAGCATACAAATGTTTGCTCATGAGACTAAACTATCATCTTTGTGATTTGTTATGTAAATGACATTGATGTGTTATTACCTCAGCATTTATTTTATAATCAGAGATCTGTCTCTTAGTGATTTGTTACTTTATTGACATTAAAATGTTACTACCTCAGTATTTTGTTATTATCAGATTTAACTATCTCTTTAAGATTTGTTATGTAAATGACACTTTATGTTAACTCAGTATTTATTTTATAAAGATTAAAATTAATTGTTGAATGTTTTTTTTCTTTGAAAAGCTGAAAAAAAAATTATTCTCCTCGTGTTTTATTTTTATTGCTAGACATCTTTTACATGTATTATAAACTCAACGTAAAGTAATTTAAAATAAATTCATAAAGAAAAAATTAATATTTAATCAATATAAAACTGCAATAAGTATTTTGAAGTATAGATAATAAACATGTATTTATTTGATCTGTTTTTGTGTGTGTGTGAGTAAAAGCATGTTTAATAAATCTATACTGCATTTCTTTTCACTCCAATATATTCTTCAACTGAATATTATGTTCAATTATTTTTCATAGGCTATTTTATTCTGAATGTACTAAAAGAACGTCATTTAGTGAATATTTTGATCTTTATAAATTTTTTGCTTGTGAAATTGTGTACTCATTAGACATTCTCTTAATTTGGAAAAAAATATTTATGAAGGTGTAAAGTATATAGATTTTTTTTTTTCAACTTAACATTTTTGTTAGTCAACTGATGTACCTTTTAGTTAAAGTTTTGATTTCGTGAAGTATTATCCTTGCTCAATTCATTTACTTCGCAATGCATGATGACTGGTTCTCTGTGGATTACATTAATTACGTAATTAATTAATTAAAAAATACATTGGTGATATTTCTGAGATGGGAAGCAAGTTCTTTCATTAAATGTGTTTATAGGCTAAGTTTCTTTTTACACTTTAACAAAATTCCATATAATCTACCACATAAAATGCTCTGTTTTTACACAACGGAAACCTTTAATAAATATATCATTTGGTTCTTCATAAAAAAATTACATAATACACACATAATACATGAACCCGCCATGTTTGTTGAGTAGTTTTAAAAGGACATGATAACCTTATTCACAGTCTGAGATGACGCAATTTTTAAAATTAACTTAAAGAAGAAATCACATTTTCCTAATTATATGTTATAAATGCACAGATGAGTTATTATTTGCTTTTTTCAGTACTTTCCGAAATACTTTTGTCTTCTTTAGCAGGCTTTCCGACTAGTATATCAGAATTGTGCAGCAAATTAAGACTTTATTGCTGTAAATTTAAAGAATAGCATTTGCTGCTGAACAGACAATATTTTAAACCTTCGAAGATATTTATTTTTAATATCTTTCTGCACCTTTTATTGTAGTAGAAAATGGAGTTTTGTTATTGGAATAATAAGACACATAGCACTATAAAGAACCACTGCAAAGTTTGTATTGAAGAAATCTAATCCATAGGCGGTATGATGCAAGGCATGGGAGGACAAATGGTTGGTCAGCAGCAACCACACCAAAGAATTATGGACATAAGAAGTCAGCACATGCAAAACCCAAGAGCACAGATGATGATGCCTAGAGTTCCAGGGATGCAGGTTTGTGAAAAATGCTAACATACTCAAGCAATTTGCTCTAATCAATGTAGAGTTCTATCAGCTTACATTTCTGATAGTGGAATATGATTCTGGGAACTAAATGCTTTAATAGCAAAATTTGATAGAGATCTAATAGCTGAATGAAGATTTACCTTAAGCAATAATCTATATATATATAATTTTAGTCGCGTTTGCAGAATCCCCGAATACGCCAAAGCAAGGAAGACGCATTCAGCATTCAACAACGTTCAACAACTCGCGTTGTTTTCTGATTTCTTTGCAAAATAATTTTTTTTTTTAAGTTATGAATGAAATTAAAAACTAATTAGCTGTTATTTCTCTTCCTTACAACATCCTAAAGGATAAATTGTTTCAATAAAAAAAAATTGTCAGTCAAAGAGTCCTTGAAAGAGATCTAATTAGTTGTTATTTTTCATTTAAAAAAAACCAAAAGAATAAACTTATAAATAAATTAAATTAAAAAAAAAAAAAACAATGTCCGTGAAAGTAATCAAACCTGGATAGCCAGCATAAAAAAAAGCAAAAAAAAATAAAAAAAAGCTCCTTAGCCATTCAGCCACCATGTCACACAATTTAAAGCTATTATATTTTATTTGATAAAGATTGGTTTATTATTTTGCTCTCCCACTTGATGAAGACAGGAGCAATGAGACAGACTACTGTTGCACATGCCTGGAGAGCGAGGGAGGGGGAGGGAGGGTTAGAGAGTCGGCGTCCCACATGGTTCGGTGACGTAGAGAATTCATTAAACAATTAAAAAATGAATGATAAAATATATTTTGTTTGATTGCTTATTTAAAAAATAATTACAGTAATTATAGTGATGGGAAAAAAAATTACTAGACACATTGGTAGAGTACTATGGCTGCGCTGGTAACTGTTAAGAATAATTGAAGAATGTTCTCAACACATTCTACATGTACATACATTTAACACTGAAATAGTGTTACAGTAATATTTTGTTGAAAAGTTGATTTTTAGTAGAAGGCTTTTTCACTTAGCCATAACAACTATTTTACTCATCAACTTTTATTTCTGTGATTATTATTTTTGTTCAGTATCTATTATGTGGCCCATAATAAAATAATTATTAATTGGTCAATTACCCTTGTGGCATATTTTCCCCTTTAAATATTATGTCCTTTAACTTTCTACTTTCATTATATTGTATTATTTAAAAAAAAAATTGATGGACTGTGCAGTGGCAATGCATTATTTCGTTTAAAAAAAAATAATTTTTCAATTTTACTCAACTCAGCGTCAGGATGCCTTCTTGGTTACTTCTCCGCAGAATATGCAAGGCGTCCAGGGACAGTCACTGCCTACTTCCAGTGTGGGCGTGAGTTTTTATTTTCTTTCTTTTGTTTGATTAAAAAAAAAAGATTTCTACACATTTTTGACTTACTGACTCTTTCCTTTTTCTATTCGAAAGTTCTTTTAGCAGAATTGAGTTGCTATTATTTATGCAAATTTAGCATAGAATAAATTATTGTCAGAAACCTATTTTTTTTGCATTTATATGGGGGGATGGGGGGGGCTGGTTGTCCAGGGGTTTGTGTAGACTGGGCCTGACAATAAATCACTAACTAACTCTACTATATTACTTGTACTACAAACAAAGACAAAAAGAGGTTAAAAAAAAAAAAGAATTACATAAGTAAGCTACATAAATCTATTCTAGGCCAATAGCAATAGCAGTAGTCCGCTATCTCACTTTAGGTTGGGTACACTGGACACCTCGGGTAACACCAGTATGGATAAAGAGCATGACCACACAGGGAGAGCAGTTTCCAAACAAAAAGGCACAGTAGAGGTAGCCAGTTACTTTCTCAGTGCATTTGGTAATCACAGCCAGACAAGATCACTTGAGATGCATATGGTAACTCTGGTTCTTAGTAGCTTGGGGCTACTAAATCAAATATATCTACCTGATTCCATAAATAGATAATAAAACTTTTGTAAACTCTTATATATTACTGTAATAAAATTAGTTGCATTCTTTAGGCTAATTACATAAAATCAAACCAGGTTGTACGGTAAATACCCTCCATACACATACATTGGGCTTGAGCTGACCTACTTGAGATTCATTACGAACAATATACTCCATGCAAGTGATACTAATACCCCATGTGTCATTTGTTTACAACTCAAACCCATGCTGTCTGATGACAATATAAAAAACACCTTGCCATAGTAGTGCTTCCATATTCAACAAAGTATTGTGAATTCCTCCATACCCAAGACAACAATTAAAACAAAATTGTAATGGATACAGTTTGTGTTCTATGATGGACATTGTAATGGATACAGATTTTGTCCCATGATGGACATTGTAATGGATACAGATTTTGTTTCAAGATTGACTTATTTGGCAGTGTAGGACATTTTGCTGTGAGTGGTTTGTGAACCTCTAATCACCATGCTGAGAAAGGCATAACAAAACAATGACTGATGTCCAGTTTTAATTCACATATGTCAATACTAAAGATGTATATAAAAAAAAACTCAAAAGATCACTGGCTTCACTATTTTCTTTTCTTTATTTCTCTGGTGTGACTGACCTCTGGCCTTCATACTACACACCTGACCTCTCAAATGATCTCCCTTTGTAAATTACTTGCTCTTCTGAGAACCATTCACTCTATTTACATGAACACATTACTTGCCAATCCTAGTTCAATACACTTGTGAATTTTTACCAATAGGGTTGCCTATAATTATGGTATTAAAAATTGTCAGAAAAGATATAATTCTCTTATTTATTCTATGGGTCAATAAGCTAGATTATTTATTTCTATTTTTGTTCATTATGGTAAGTTAATTATCCATTTTTTTTAAACCAGCAGATGCCTTACCAAGGAACCAGCGGGCCGATCCGGAATATGGGACCAATGAACATGACTGGGCAATACATGCAGGTAATTTGAATTTGGTCCTTCATTAAAAAAAAAATTAATTAACTGAAATTTTTGATATGCTAAGTAAGCAGTATTAATTTTTATCATTGTTTTAGAATATAGTGTAATATTTTGAATGAATCAACTGTGAATATATTTCTTTAGGCCAGAGACATGGGGATGACAGGCCTGCCAGCCCAGTCACCTGTTCAAAAGTAAAAAAAAATTTTTTGTTCATTACTGTGCATGTTATAACTCATGACATATTTAAATGGAAATTTTTATTTATTTACTGCTTATATATTTCATTAAGACATTAAGACTGGTTGCTAAAACTGAGTCGTATTTAAACAAAAAAATCATGTCATTGTTTAGTTGTCAATTTCTGCATTTTTATTTTGCTTTTATTTTTATGGACCCCATTATGATGTGATGTGAAATTAATTTAATTCCAAATTTTCATTTCTATATCTAGGGGACGGGTGGTCGTGCTGTGTAGAGCGCTCGACTGTCGACCGGAGGGTCCCGGGTTCGAATCTCAGTGAGAACCTTGGGATTTTTTCAGGTCCTGGTGAAAGTCCCCAAGTCCACCCAGCTTTGAATGGGTACCTGACTTTAAGTTGGGGGAGTAAAGGCGGCTGGGTGTTGTGCTAACCACACAACCCCTTCATATGCCGAGGTTATAGAAACAGATGAATTCTACACTTCATCTGCCTCGATGGCCCGTTAGGGTTAAGGGAACTTTACTTACTTACTTACTACTATATCTAAAAACGAGTAAGATGAGTAGCATAATTAGCGAGGAAAATAAATATTTGCTGCTCATAGACTTAATTCAGTTGCTCAAAATGTAAAATGATTATAATTTTCTTATACCCTTACCTTCTCAACATTAACAAGCAGATAACATTGACCCAAATGATTACATTGTAAAGTCAGAATGCTCATCATTTAAATTTACCTGATCTGATTTTTTAACTGATGTGGTTTAGCCAATATTTGTTGTTGTTTTTTTACATTTACTTTTGCGAACCAAATTTTACTGATTAGCTTTAGTGCTTTCTTAGTAAAAAAAAATATTTTTTTTCACCTTTAAAGACTTGATTTTTGTTTTATAGCAATAATACTTAGACTCCTGATATTCTAGCTCACCACTGACAATGATACCATCTCCACATGTTGCGATGCCTTCACCAGTCATACGTAACTATATGAATGCGCCATCACCCAACACAGCACTACACACTCCAGGTTGGCATAAGATTCTGTCTGTTGTGCTTGCGTTGTATGTTTTGAGCAGGGTTATGTTGTTTAGATAACTTTTGCTTTAATTTTTGACTACAAAATCATTATTGTTTTCAAATTAAATAGTTTCTAGGGATATTACAAGAATTTCTGTGTTAAATTATATGACAATAGGATTTTTTGTTTGTATGTGTGTGTCTTAGTTATTAATTACTCTATCTCTGTGATATTTTCATAAATGTACCCGTATTAACGTTCTAAAGTCACACCTATTTAATATCTGTCTTAACAGTCACTCTTTATTGTCATAAGTTACTTTGTTCACATTCTGTATACTCTAAACAATTTTTCAACATCAGTAGGATTGCAAAAACACTTAAATTCTTCATTAGAAAGATGAATTAATGATGAGCTAAATTATGTTGTGTTTAGATATATTAATTAAATAAATACAGGATAGAAACATTGGTTAGAATACAAAATATTTATTTATTAACTTACTTCAACATTTTTTTACTATTGTCCACTACCTTTTGAGCACAATCTCCATTTCACATTTTTTAAAAACATTTTGCATTGTTATTGAATCTTTTTAAATTAATGCAGTAATAAAAGTTGTTCAGAAATTTTAATGCTTCTAATTTCCTTATGTATTTATTATAATACGTTTAGTTGTCAATAATATTTAAAACTATCTGAGATGAAAATAGTTTTTATGCCTTACCATTGTTTTTATAACCTAACTTAATTTGGAAATTCTATCATGATCAGCTATTGATGATTTCAAAAACGAAAAAGATCTCATCTATATTTTAAATTTATATTTAGTGAATATTTACAACGTGAAGAACCATTAATTTCATTGGTGTGTTAAATGAAATTAATTAATCATATTCATTTGTTTCAGTGATACATGTATTAATTACATTATAAAAAGTGACTTTAATTCTAGATTTATTTCTAACATTTTGATTTTTATTCTATAATGAAAAATATTTTTACTTGACCTGTTTTGTTTTTTAAGTATTTTTCTAAACATTTTGCTCTTGGGCGATGTCCTAATGATCAAATAATATGAGTCTTGGGTTAGCATCACTTTTTTCTTTAATAAAGTCTTTTTTTACTTGTTGCTGTTGCTTTTAAAAAGTATTGTGGGTCACTTCTTATATTCCACTTATAGACTTAAATGTACTTGCAATATTCTGTGTTATATATTCTGAGATGGTTCATTCTGTCTTGTCAGTCAGTCCTTGATACATGTAAATGGTTTTTTTTTTGAATGTTTACTACAAATTAATTTACACCTGATAATTTTTTAAGGTACTGCTGTATCAGACCCAAGCCCTGGGCCACCAAGTACTTCCTTGGAAGAGCAGGAGTACATAAGAAAGCTTGATAAGCTGTCACGATATATTGAGCCTCTCAGAAAATTTGTCATGGAATCTGAGAAAAAAAGTGATGAAGGTGATTTATACCTTTTTATTTTAATTCTTTCGTATCTTTGAGTGCCCTATTCCTCCGCTCAATCCTTAGGTGGTTTTAAATAAACATTGAATTGAACCATATAACATAAGTGCAGACTGTCAAACAGAATACTTGTATTACTAAAAGGATTAATGAGCTTTTTTTTAAGATCGGTCGCAGATTTCATGGATTTGAAGTAAAATTAGAATATTAATTTGGTAAATAGTCTGACATTTCTTTGTGTCATTTCTTCCGATATTAAATAAACACATTCATGTATATTATTAAATTAAACCTAATTTATCTCATTATTACTTTTTTTTTTTTTAGAAAGTACTGTTATTGGGAAAGTTTAAAATACATTTATTAAACATCCAGTTCTCCAGTTTTACTACAAGTATCTCTTTGATTCTCACAATTCTTATTCGCGCCACGTAATTTTTTTAGTCATGCCTTTTAGAAAGTTATGGTAAGCTAAATGTTGGAAATTTTATTTTTACAGAAAGCAAAAGAAATCATAAGAAAATGAAAAGTCTGTTGGACATTTTATCTAACCCCAAGAAAAGGTATGGAAATAAAAAAAAAGTGCTGTTAGTAGGCCATTTTCATATTTGATGTTTTTTGGAGATTTTGTTTAATGCATCAGGTTTTTTTTTCATTTTGATGATGAAACAGAGATGAAATAAATTATATGCAGTGGGATTTAGTCTCACTGTAACTCATTTAGTCCTATTCTCAGAATTCAACTTGAAGATGAAATAAGCTGGACAGAGTTAGTTGCAACTTCTATATATCCCCTTGCATTTATCTTTAGCTAGCTGAAACCATTAAATTTGTATGTAAAAATTTTTTTTCTAACTAAATTTAAAATGACTGGCCTACCCTGAATATATTATATCACATTTTTTAAGGCAATGATTCTGATTACAGATGAACTATAGTAATCTAATTTCAATCAGTGTAATTGACACAAACCCATTTCATTAGCCATTAGTTATTTAAAGGTGAAGATTTTCTATTTGTGACAGCAGAATACAGTAGCTGTATCTATTTTTTTTTTGGTAACCGCCAGTTATACTTTTCTGATTTACATTAGATTTGTTATTATCCATCCTAGATTTTGTTTTACTCAAAGTGTCCCAATATGCATTAGTAAGATAGTAGAGCTTCTACTGTGTTTATTTGTTTTGAGTTGATATCTGGTTTATTTTTCGTGTCCAGGCATTTTCTGGTTTATAATGGACTTCAACTTGGTTAACCATTTTCTTCTAGTTTTTTTAAAAGTTGAAAAAGAAATTTATGTGATTGTTTTCTTTGAGATGCAATTTATCACATCACATTTCAAAGCACTTACTTTAACAGTGTTTAAAGTTTAAAAAAAACTTAATAATTTTACCGTTTTTGTAATAAGTAGGAAATATGTTTAAATTAGTGGTAGGCAATCTCCTGAACTGGGGATGCTGTGAGTTTGATACATCAAATTATTAGAAATAAAATGTCCATGCACTAAAATTTAGACATCCATTGAGTTACATTTAACGCTTGTCACAGAGGGTTTACACGACCATGATGGATATAGATGGATACATAATCATTTAGTCCTTTAATATATTAGTATGGCATAGACATTTTTTTTTTATTCCGTGGAGATAAATCAGAAATCAGCAGACTTGGTGATTAGTTTGCCTGTTTCATACATGTATTTATTTATTTTTTTTCTTCTAACAGAGTGCCGATTGGTGTGCTTGAGAAGTGTGAACAGGTGCTTCAAAAACTGGTAAGCGCTTGAGCTCTTTTTGCAATGCACGATGTCTGTTACTTACTTTTAGATTCATTTGGCTGGCAAACATTTTTTTTTTCTGTGAGATTTAAGCTCTGTCAATGGAATATTTTTTTTTAAAGAATGGTTGATTTTTTTTGTGTAAATGACCATCGGAATGACTTTCTTCTTTGTGAATCAATAAAGAGTACATTACAAAATCTATTCTGTGACTTCACTGCCAGTTGAATGTACTGTCGGATAGAAGAATTTTTCTTTCTAAGATTGAAAAAAATTAACCTATTATTTACATTTCTGTACATCTTCACCCTTCTAGACCAATGGGACCAATCTTCCTAGTGCCCATGGGCACATGTGCCAACCTCTGTTGGATGCCATCGCCCATTTCTCAACTGCGTCTTATTTGAATCATTCCCTTCATAGAACTTTTGGACCTGCTCTAGAGGCTTACAGAGGTGCATCTCTTATCAAGTAAGTTTTTTTTTTTTTTTTTTTATGCTGTCTTAAAATCATTTTAACTTTTTGTTTGGAATGGACATAAGTTGAATATTGATGATGGATCTGCAATTTTGGTTGTCTGTGACGTCTTTGCAAGGATGAGATTTTTATCTCTTGGATATTATAAACCACCATGGGACGGTGTTTGCCGTGCCCTTCTTTCATACCCACCACAGTTGATAGTGCAATGACCTTGGAGGCACCACAGGAAACATGAAGGGAACCTGAAAAATTCTTTGGTTTACTCGGCAGATCGAATTCTTTACCCTCAAGTTGAAAGTCGAGCTCATTACTGCATGACCATATGTTCCCGCAACTGTTGTGATAACCTTTATCTTCATTATTTTTTGTTAATGAAGTAGAAAAAAAGAACTTTCTAGTGTTTTAAAAACTAAAAGCTAAAAAAAAATTTGTTCAAAATTACATGTCAATATAATATTTTGTAATGGTTCCAGTACAGATACATGTTCAGATCCGATAGATAATTATTAGTATTATTCTTTTATCGCTGAATGCGGACATATTTAATCGGGGATTTAAAACTATTTATGGGTTCTTGCTTTAGTATTTAATAAATGTAATCTTGGTGCTGTAGGGCTCCGAGTCCACCAGTCAGCAGGAAGAGAAAAGAGGAAAAAGAGAAACCAGATGAGCTGCCTGACATTTTGCAAGGAGAAATAGCCCGGCTGGGTCACAGGTTCATTGTTTCAGTTGACCCCAGACATCATCCTGGATCTGAGTCTCACCATTTGGTCTGCAAACTAGGTCAGTAAATCAATTCTACTTTTTAAAATATCTCTTGTGATGAGATGTAACTGATACCATTCCTAACCTTTTTAATTCTATAGCATCTGATTCTGGTTAAATTTCAATTTCCCAAAGCTCAGGATATTTAAATTTAATAAATAATAATAAAGAAAAAACTTTTAAAAAAAAAAAGACTAAAATGCACTAAAAAGTAAAAAATAATTTCTTACTCAAAAGGTCCTAAGGCTTTGATGATACACATTTTTAATAGAAAATCATATTGACTAAATAAAATGGTGTCAGTAAGTATTTAATAATACGTGTATCAGCAATGAGTAGAGCTTGAAAGACATACAAGGTCTGTAATATTTTAGTAATAAAATTTTTGACATCTCACTAATACAAGTGATGCTATTTGGCGTTTACACTATTATTTAGTCAATATAATTTCTATAGATACTTTAGGACTTGCTCTAGTTAAGTGAGTAGTCTCAAAGTTGGCACATGTAGAGATTCTTCATGACGATACACGATTTTAACAATTTCAAGCTCATGAATTAACATTTTATAGAATTACGCTGATAATAAATGGGAACAAATTTGCCTTGAAATTATCTTGAACAAAAAAAAACTTTGCATAGCATCAGTGCGTACGTGCCCAAAATAGCGAAATTTTTTTAGTCTTGTGTAGACTTGCCAAAGTTAGGCAAAAGTGTGCAACAAAAGCAAATTTTAATTCTTTCTCAACTAAAAAGTATTTAATAAAAAAAAAATTACCGTATATATTCGCATACAAACCTACATCGCATATAAGCTGACCCCCCCTAAAACTGCTTTAAAATGGCCAGTTTTTGCATAAACCTGCATATGGCTTATATGCTGACCATACAATTGTCTAATTTTACTCCATATTTTTGGTTCATAGAAATTTGTTAGTATAAAGATGTAAAATGCTTTCATGTTACATACCAGTTTGTTAAACTTTAGGAATGACACAAAAACATGTCTGCTCTTTCCACATTGTTTGCTATAATAATATCTGAACCTTCGCTCATAAGTTGTTTGGCGGTGATGCCAAGGTGATCGGTAGATAATGTAATTTAAGGGGAAGTTTTTTACGACTGCTTTCGTTTGAGCCTGTTATTTCTAACCGATGACGTCGGCTTCACAGCTAGCTCTAGCTTGGTTACGGCTTGCCACTGGTGCACATGCAACCACACGTCGTGTCATGCTCACCTTATTCTATGCAACTGGGTATAGAGTATGTTTAAACACAAATCTATATTTGATCACACTAACTATATTGACATTATAGCATTAGTTAGGAAACCATAGATAATGGAAACAATTTCTGTTTTTTTTTAGTATTTTTTCTTGGTTGTATGCCATTTTTTAATTCAAAAATGATATCCATGGTAGTATTCATGCTCAGTATAATTATCAGCTTTGCATACGTTAAATTCTTTGAAGTGACACCTTTGTATTTATATTAGTACTCTGCACACAAACCAAATAGAGAATCAGATAGCGAGGAAAATATGTGGCTGGAAAGTTGGTATTAGTGTCTGTCCTTGTCTCCATTTAGTTTTATACGCATATAGGCCAACCCCCTGATTTCAGTTTTGTATTTTATCGTTCTAAATTCGGCTTATATGCAAGTATATATGGTATATTAAAAATATATATAAAGTGTGAGGGATAATAATATACTGAACCAAACGTATCAAATAATAAATTAATTTTTTTACTTTTCATTTTTATAAAAGCTTATTTTTGTACATATTTTTAATTCTAAACTTTTTAGTGTTGAATAATGAACTCACCAACCCTTTCACAAAATTCAACTAGCTGTACAGATTTATAACATTTCTATAAAAATATAGAAAATATACTAAATCTATTCACTTTTATATGTCTCCTCTGGTCCATCTCTTATAAAGCTTGATTGTCGAATCTTATGCAAGGTTTCAAAACCTTTCCAAACCAGATAGCTATAGAATCTCTTTTTTCACTGCCATCATTAAACACTGCTAAGGCTGCAGGCGATACTGCGGACACAGGTTGTGCACTATTTAATGGTGAGTTTCTTTAATCCATTCTTTCTACATGGAGTACATATAGGGCTACAGTGAGTTTCATCAACTTGATTTACCTGGTAGCAATTACCTGTCTTTCCCATGTGTTCTTTTTACTCACCATGGTCCTATGTATTCTTCCTGTTTTTTGCCCGACGGCTATTAAAATGATGGTTGTAAGAAGTTCACGGTCGGACTTAGACCTTAGACTGACTGAACTTTTTTATGTCAACACTCTCGTTTATGGAATTGTTGTAATGTTTGTAAATAGATTTTTTTTCACTGGTCAATAGCCTGACAGGTTTTTTTTTCTAACATCTATAACTTGTCCAGTGGGAAGGATGGCTGAGTGGAGTTCTGGGTTCGATCCTCGTGAGGCCCATGGAATTTTTCCAGGTGAAATTTGGTGCAAAGTCATCCCACAAGCCCACCCAACTTTAAATGGGTACCTGACTTAAGTTGGGGAAGTAAAGGCAGCTGGGCGTTGTGCTAACCACACAATCCCTTCATATGAGAGGTTATAGAAACAGATAAATTCTACACTTCATCTGCCCCGATGGCTCGTTAGGGCTAAGGGAACTTTACATTTATACGTGTCCAGACACAGCAGGTTAAATAAAAATCTTTAAAAATTAGGTTAGGGAAGGGTTAGCAAAACTAGGGCCCGCAGATGGGAGGGATGTTGAGCTTGTAACTTGCAAACCTATCAGTCCCTGAGTTCAATCTTCTGTGAGAATCAAGGGATTTTTTTTAGGCCATGGTGGTTTCCTTAATGTATCCTGTGGTGCCTCCATGACCCTTGCACTATGGGCTATGGTGGGGATGACAGAAGGGTTCTACAAAAACTGTCCTATAAGTGATCCATAAGATCTAAGAGATAAATATCTCATCTTTACAGGGTCTCACAGATGGGTATGGCACATTTAATTCTAAGTATATTAAATTTATAATAATTTATGACCATCTATCTGCCCTTCTGCTTAATTTTTTTCTTCTTGGTCTGGGCTTTCATTTAAATTAAAAAACCCACTGTAGCCCACAACCAAAAAAAGATTAAGGGCTTTTAAGAACTGTTTATTTTAGTTGTAGTGATAGATCAAATTAGTAAGCGTTATTCTAATTAACTTAGTAACAAAAGGGATTTTAGTGGTAAAATATTTTGAGAGAATATTTTTTTATGAAATCTTATGTTGTGTAGAAAGAAGTCTTTTGTTATGCACTAAAATATTTTTATTCTTGTTTTTATTAATCATCCAGCCATTATTGTTTAATATTACTTACTGCATAATCATGTTGGTTATATCTATGTAGATCAAAAGGTCCTAATCCTAATGTCGACTTTCATTTGCTGTGTTCTTCGCTCATCTAACTTCTTCTCCACATCTCTCTGCTCTCTACTCCCTGAACTAATTTCCCTGTCCAAACCCAGCCTTATTTATCCTACCAACGTCAGCACCTTAATTACTGATTACGTCACAGTCTACTTCCGTATTATCCTTTCGTCACCTGGTCGTCATTGTTTAACTCTCCTATAGACTGTTTGACGTTGCCCACGGTGGTCTACTTCTAGAGTCGTCCCACCTTTGCTGTTTTACTAGACTGTTGTTTTCTCACCATCTGGTCTTCCGCCATCTGTCACCTTGTCTACAATTATCCGTCTTAATCCTACTTGCTAGACTATCTTTTATCTCACACCATAGAAGGGTCAGGTCTCCAAGTCCAAACCCCCATCTCCTAACACTAGACATCAGCTTATTGTATTTGATGTGTAGAGACTTAGACAGTTAACTTGACCATGTGTTTTCTTATAAATGATCAGTCCCCACCAGAGATGCAGGCCAAGTACAGCTGTTAGACTGTCTCCTCTGACCCACTCTCATTTACACTTATTTCATTTACATTTAATTTACACTGATTTCATTTACATTTAATTTACACTGATTTCATTTAAATTTAATTTACACTGATTTCATTTAAATTTAATTTACACTGATTTCATTTAAATTTAATTTACACTGATTTCATTTACATTTAATTTACACTGATTTCATTTACATTTAATTTACACTGATTTCATTTAAATTTAATTTACACTGATTTCATTTAAATTTAATTTACACTGATTTCATTTAAATTTAATTTACACTGATTTCATTTAAATTTAATTTACACTGATTTCATTTAAATTTAATTTACACTGATTTCATTTAAATTTAATTTACACTGATTTCATTTAAATTTAATTTACACTGATTCATATAAACGTCTGCTCTTGATCTGACCCTCCTCTGCTGAATTTAAGTATCCAATGTGGCCCTTGGTTCAAAAAGTTTACCCACCCCAGTTCTGCAATCAGCTTCAGTGCTGAGAGTTTAAAATTGTTAAAAAAGTTCACTGCCAGACAACTTTAAAAAAAAAAAAAAATGTACATATTTATTTATTTTTTTGTTGGTTTCATTTTAAGGAAACTGTTCTATTTTACTGCCATTTTTAATATGCTGAAGTAATCTTAAACTTAATATTTCTTCTAAATAGATATGTTTATTTATTCTTAATGCAATAAATCTCCACAGCAGAAACTTTGCAATTTGTGTGACAGTAGTCTCTCTTTGACTTAGCCAGGGCTGTTGATAATAGCATATGCCCAGTTATTTCCCCTACGTGCTGGCCAGCACATATGGTGCACTGTCTAATCGAATTGCAAATAAAAAAACTATTTCTGATTTGTCTAACAGGAGCTCAAAATCAGAGGCCCTAGAAATGTTTCAGCCAAACGATTGGGTTATTTTACCCACAGTACCTGGATGCGACAGTGGCATCCGTCATTAGTTATCCCATGTTAATCTATTTAAGCTAGTAATCTAGATTTATAATTATGAGGGTTTCTAATTGATATAACCGTATTATTATTATTAAACATATATACCCTAAACAACCCTGCGAACATGAAAAGTGAGTTTTTTTTATATTGTACTATTTGATGGTCATAATTGGATCTTCTTTAGAGCTCAGTTTAAGTTGTGTCCATTTATATGTTTTGAAAAAGTCCCTTTTTTTAAAATATAATTTAATAATGAAAACAAATCCAACTCGAATCATCATCATAAGGGGGGTGGGGTGGTGGGGTTGTGAAAGTTGTATATGGGATTGAAGTAATACTGTAGCGCTAGTTTATTGATGTCATAAGTAATATTCATTAAAACCTCATTAAGGGCGGATTATAATTCATTGATGTCATGTGTAATGCTCATTAAAACCAGGCTTGCGGAGCCGAGGAGCCGGGAGCAACTACTTTTTGCTGGAGCCGGAGCCGACAAAATCTGGCGGCTCCACGGCTCCCAAATGTTGTTTTTTTTACAGCAGAATTTTTTTTTCTTAGCTTTAAAATTCCAAATTTGTTTGATTGTTTGCCTTTACAATTTGAAATGTTATTTTTACAAAAGCCACAACAGTAACAGCGTTAAAATGATAGCGTGCACGCACATCACCACAAGAATTCTTTAGCGGGGAATCGTTTTGTGTTCGTTTTAAATCTTGTTTACCCTCGGAAATTTTTTTAATGGCATGTTATTTTGTTATATATAAAATTAAAACAGTTTTATTTCATAGAATAATTGTATCAATCATTTAAAATAAACTTTTACTAAGACGACAAATAGAACGTGTCATTTCATATTATTATTTGACCGCGAATCAGGCCCGTAGCATGTGTGGGGGCCAGGGGGCTTAGCCCTCCTTGCGTTTTGTCTAGCCCCCTCTGCTTATTTGCTCTACTTAGTAAAATGTATTACCTGCCCCCCCCCCCAGCTATTGCCTGGCCCCTGTTGTAGAATGCCTGGCCCCAGCTGTAGAATTTTCACGCTACGGGGCTGCAGCGAATTTGTAATAGACTATAAACAAAATGGTCGCTTTCTGTATTTAACAATTTTAGTATAAACAGAATATCTGAAATAGAGTAGATAAATGTATAAGGCTGTGGCTATACGGACCCATACCCAATAAAATCCGATTGTTATTCGGACCCATGGCAAATATGCACTAAGCTTAGCTATATTTAAACTTTATTAGATGGAACCTGAAAAAATAAAAATGCAGAGTCCGCTTAGTGGAACCCTAGACACTGAGTAACGATTAAATCATACAATTCAAACAATTATAAAAAAAAAACAATAATAAAGTTTATGTATAGCTTAAGCTAAGTGCATATTTGCCACGGGTCCGAATAACAATCAGACTTGATTGGAACGGGGTCCGAATAGTCACTTCAAATTTATAAATAAGAAATATAAATACTGAAGTCTTTAAAATATTTTAAATAATGTATCATTTTACTATTTGCTAATTTGATCATTGAAATAACTTTTTATTACTTATGAAAATGGCGACTAGTGAAACCTCGGTCGAAAATAATGATATGATTCTGGAGGCACTGAAATGGTTTGTTTTTAGTAAAACCGATATGCGTATATTTTTCAAGTTCCTGACTATGGGGCAGTCCCGTAGCGTGAAAATTCTACATCAGGGGCCAGGCATTCTACAGCAGGGGCCAGGCAATAGCAGGGGGGCAGGTAATACATTTTACTAAGTAGCACTAATAAGCAGAGGGGGCCAGACCAAACGCAGGGGGCCCCGGCCCCCCTGCCCCCCCCGCACGCTACGGGCCTGCTATGGGGGTGTACGCGACAAAATTTGCATAACTTTTTATCAGCGGCATGTTTGCGTGGCGCAATTACAAAAATTTTTGTCTCGTGTGATACTATCTTAATTGGGAGCCGGAGCCGTCAAATTTGTGGGAGCCGGAAAAAAATTTGGCGGCTCCGCAAGCCTGATTAAAACCTCATTAAGGGCGGATGTTTAATTCATTGATGTCATGTGTAATACTCATTAAAACCTCATTAAGGGCGGATGTAGAATTCATTAATGTCATGTGTAATACTCAAAGCCCAGAGGTTCTCAATGGTGGGTTGCTGAAATTTAAAAAAATTATAATTAATTGACCGATAATCATTATTTTCTGGCATAATTACAACCCTATTTCTTTAATGTTATAAATATAAAAGTTTGTTTATCTGCCAAGTAAAATGGGGAAATCGATGTATAGAATTAATCATGCACTTATTCTATTTCTATTGAGCATGATTTTTATGCTCAGGTGGGTCGCAAAAGTGCAAAAATTAGGGGACCACTGCTCTAGCATTAATTCATTTAGGACAGATGTGATATTAGGGGACCACTGCTCTAGCATTAATTCATTTAGGACAGATGTGATATTAGGTAATAACTCATTAAGGATGTGATATTAGGTAATAACTCATTAAGGATGTGATATTCAGTAATAGTTTATTAATGGTGTACTATTCCGTGATGACTCATTAAGAAAAGATGTAATGTCCAAGCAACACCTCCTTGATGCAACATACACTCACCCTGTATGTTGTTGGAGTTGCTCAGAGCAATCTATCCTGGACTACAGCTAACAAACTGAGATTGACTTGGTCGTTTGTAAACAAATTATTTGTTCATACTCTTGATCAGTTGAGAACAAAATAAACTGTTTGAATAGAGCATCAAAAGTTTGTGGGATGAATGCCTATGCTATTCGGCTGCACAAAGTGCTGCTATTATTATTTTAACCAAACACTTCCAGCATACTTCAAGATTGTCATATACTTTATAATAATAGTGCATTGGCTCTCAAAATTTTGCAGTTATCGCCTCACTAAGAACCTCTTCAGTCTTTGTGACCCACCAAGAACCTCTTCAGTCTTTGTGACCCACCAAGAACCTCTTCAGTCTTTGCGACCCACTAAGATCCTCTTCAGTCTTTGCGACCCACTAAGAACCTCTTCAGTCTTTGCCACCCACTAAGAGCCTCTTTAGTCCGCGCGACCCACTAAGAACCTCTTTAGTCCTCGCGACCCACTTGAACCTCTTTAGTCTTTGCGACCCACTAAGAACCTCTTTGGTCTTCGCGACCCACTAAGAACCTCTTTAGTCTTCGCGACCCACTAAAAACCTCTTCAGTCTTTGCGACCCACTAAGAACCTCTTCAGTCTTTGCGACCCACTAAGAACCTCTTCAGTCTTTGCGACCCACTAAGAACCTCTTCAGTCTTTGCCACCCACTAAGAGCCTCTTTAGTCCGCGCGACCCACTAAGAACCTCTTTAGTCCTCGCGACCCACTAAGAACCTCTTTAGTCCTCGCGACCCACTAAGAACCTCTTTAGTCCTCGCGACCCACTAAGAACCTCTTTAGTCCTCGCGACCCACTAAGAACCTCTTTAGTCCTCGCGACCCACTAAGAACCTCTTTAGTCCTCGTGACCCACTAAGAACCTCTTTAGTCCTCGTGACCCACTAAGAACCTCTTTAGTCCTCGCGACCCACTAAGAACCTTTTCAGTCTTCGCGACCCATCATTAAAGAACTTAAAAACGGAGAAAAGAAAGAAAAATCTAAAATTGATTATTTATTTTGTTCGCCCATTTTAAATTATTTCACAACGCACCAGTGGGTCCGCGATCCACAATTAGAGAATTATTGTAATAGTAGTAGTAGTAGTTTGTTTTTTTCCACAAGAGGTTCAGAAGTATTTTATTTATTATATTGTTTTCTGAAGTCAACTCAATGGGGAAAAAATAACAAACTGTGTGTCATGGAGGATGGGTGGGCGGTAGAGAAATGAAATCATAGAAGCCTTGAGATGTCAAAGGTGTGTGTGTGTGTGCTAAAATTAGCATCTTTGGGAATGTAACGTTATCTAATCGTTTTAACGCTTAAATATGGAACATAAATTCTGTTAAAAAAAGGGGGGTGGGGTTGGAAGTAATATCCAAACCCCCCCCCCCCATATTAAAATGAAGTTCTGAGATACCCGTTAGATGTGCACGCGCATCAGACACAAATGGCACAAAGAAACCACAAAATACCCGTTTAACAAATGAAGCATAAAGGGACACGACATCCGCGCCGAGGAAAAAAAAATCTAGTGCACAAACTGATGACGTCAAAGTGAGATATGATCATTGTTCCTCTGTGTGTTGATTGGCGCGCCGCCGCAAAAAATTGTTATAAACCGAATAACCCTTGGAGGTGAACGTTAGGAGTAAAATAAAGTCAAACTAAATAAACAAATAAAGAATAGAGAGGAAAAAAATGTATCCTTCTATAAAAAAAAACAACAAAACTAGTTAGTAAATAGAAGTAGTAAAGAAGAGTGTGCACTGATTTAGTCTTTCTAGAACTTGACTTTGCAGACTCTGATTAAAAAACAAAACAAAACAAAACAACTACATGCTCGTCTGCTGCTCATGGCTGAGAAAACTGGCAGATCACCTTGGCCAGGAAACCTTTTCGCTGGCACTCTGAATACATTTATATTGGTAAAAAAGGTGGATGGGTGTATAGCGGTTGTCATAGTCATTTTTTTTTTCATTTCTTTCTTTTAAAGTGCACCGCCTTGCCGGATATATATATATATATATTTAAACAAGAACTGCAATGGATTTTGAAGACGACAGTTGAATCTGATCTTTAAATTAATGGGAATCTCAAGGTGAACGTATTTCAACTAAATATTGCCGTTCACGAAGTGAGTTACAAAATGACTTGTGCAGTGATTTAAAAAACAAACAAACAAACAAACAACCAACCTCACAGAGCTACAGTTTTCTGTTTTATTGCCGTACAATGCCAGTCAAATCTTTTTATGTTCTCTTTTACTTACACCCCCGCCCCCCCCCCACCCTTACATCGTCATTCCTGATACCAGGTTTGGATTACACTGGAATTTGCCTGCATACCCCTTCCCCCCACCACCTCCCCGTCTTTTATTTTTTTTTTCTGTTGCCGCCTTGCGTCTACCTGTAACCTTATCCTCCCAGACCGTTAGTAAGTTACCTTCATACTTGAGAATGTTCCAGGACCTTACCTGAGAGTAGAAAGATTTTGTGGTGGGGGGGGGGGGGGGTGAGTTCTAGCTAGGCTCACCGCTGCCGCCTGTGACCTTTTGCAGGGCTGCACGCTATCACCGACACCCCCATTTTACCCCGCCCCCCCCCCCACCTCTCCTCAGTTTTTTTTGGGTCTCCCCTTGCAAGGTGAAAGAAACATGCACGCTCTCTTGACGTGAGTGCATGCATTTGTGCGTGTGTTAGGGAGTTGGGTTTTTTTTTTCTTCTTCTTCTTCTTCCAGGTACAGTTAAACTTACAGTTCACATCATTGGTCTAACACTTACAGTTCACATCATTGGTCTAACACTTGCAGTTCACATCATGTTGTCCTCTGAAGAAATAGATGGTCATAGAGAATGCTGTGAAATAATATTGCACCTCGTGTTGAAAATGAGCACACGCGCACACACACACACACACACACACACACGAACACACAATCGGTAAAAAAAGGGTAAAGTTCAATATTTTTCAAATCTTATTTTTTTCTACATATAAAGTTTGTTTTGATTATTTACAGACGATCCATTTACAGACGATCATTTACATACGATCATTTACATACGATCATTTACAGACGATCTTTGACAGACGATCTTTGACAGACGATCATTTACAGGCGATCATTTACAGGCGATCATTTACAGACGATCATTTACAGACGATCATTTACAGACGATCCGATCCCTCGTGGGTTGTGAGCGCTCACTTTGAGAATCAGTTTTTTAAAAATCTGTCCAGAATATGACGTAATCTCATCTTCTCTTTTTAAACAATATGCCTGTTGGCCCTTAGCTATAAATAAAAAAAAACCAAACTAGATCATCTATATTTTGTTAAATGTTATCATTTAAAACAGTTTCATTGGGAATGTATGAAGGTTCTTAAAAATAATAAATGACATAGGTTAGGGACTCTGTGGAATGGTGGGGGGCTGATGGGCTGATCACATTCGTTGTAATGAGAGGGAGCCAGGAATCGAATGAGGAATTATCGGTTGTAATGAGAGGGAGCCAGGAATCGAATGAGGAATTATCGGTTGTAATGAGAGGGAGCCAGGAATCGAATGAGGAATTATTGGTTGTTATGAGAGGGAGCCAGGAATCGAATGAGGAATTATTGGTTGTAATGAGAGGGAGCCAGGAATCGAATGAGGAATTATTGGTTGTTATGAGAGGGAGCCAGGAATCGAATGAGGAATTATTGGTTGTAATGAGAGGGAGCCAGGAAGCGAATGAGGAATTATTGATTGTTATGAGAGTGAGCCAGGAATCGAATGAGGAATTATTGGTTGTAATGAGAGGGAGCCAGGAATCGAATGAGCAATTATTGCCTGAAGACTCGTCCCAATTGTATGTAATCTACCAGTGCACATTATTGTTATTTTTATTTTGTTGCTTTGAGGAGCATATAGGATGATGTGCCAAGTCTGGATGTGCGAATAGCAACATCACATCACCGGTTAGTGCGAATAGCAATAGCACATCACCGGTTTGTGCGAATGGTAATATCACATCACTGGTTTGTGCGAATGGTAATATCACATCACTGGTTTGTGCGAATAGCAACATCACATCACCGGTTAGTGCGAATAGCAACATCACATCACCGGTTAGTGCGAATGGTAAAATCACATCACCGGTTTGTGCGAATAGCAATATCACATCACCGGTTTGTGCGAATAGCAATATCGCATCACCGGTTTGTGCGAATAGCAATATCGCATCACCGGTTTGTGCGAATAGCAATATCACATCACAGCTTTACACTCAAACACGGAAAATGGTTGAATAACTCTTAAGAAATAATTCATCAATCTTTTGTCTTTCGCTGTTGTCCCCCCCCCCCCCTTCACAATTGAAATCCGGTCTGCCTGTATGCCAGTCATTCCTCACCCCCATCCCAATCTCTTTAGGTCTGTACATTTTTTTAATCTTTTTGTCCTTTCTTTTTTTTTTCTTGTTTCACCTTTCTTCATTTTCGTCCCCCCCCTCTCTCTCTCTCTCTCTCTCTCTCTCCGATCTTTCAGTTTACTTTCCGTCTTTCTTACGTTTACCAAAAGGAAGTAGCCATACTGCTCATATTTTGGAGATGGTATCATCCACGTGGTGGGGGTCGGGGGGGGGGTGATGCCGGTATGGTGGTGGTGGTGGGGTGGATCTGGGGGGTAGAAACAAAGAAAGGTGAAGATGAAAGTGATGTACTTCCCTGAGATGGGGAGGAAAGGGGAAGTGCATCATTGTGCTCACCTGGTCTCTCTCTCCCCCCCCCCAAACACCAGTGACGTCACTGGGGTGTAGGGAACTCGCTGGCTCTCCCTCCCCCCCGCCCCTCACCGCTCCCTCCTGTCGCGACCTTTTGTTTTCTAAATTCCTTATATGGGAGAAGCGGCGCGAGTGTATGCATGTATGTATGTTTGTATGTTTGCACCAGTAACATGTGGGGGAGGGTGATCTAAAGGTTTGGGTCGTTTATGTATTGACCCACGTGATCATATTCTGAGTGTGATTAAGTTTCATTTTTTTTTGTGTGTTAATTTTATTCACATTCTGTAGAAAGGTTTTGTCATTACGGCCCGTGTGTGTGTTTGTGTCATGTGGCGCTTCCATACTTTATCACACAATATACGCAGTCGTTTTTCTTTTTTTTTTTAATGATGGGTCACCCATACATTAAGGAATTGGAAAGACTAAATCTGATGTAGGTGATCCTTTATTATTTATCTGTGTCTGTATGTCTCTGTCTGTCTCGTCTGTCTGTAAGTCTCGTCTGTCTGTATGTCTCTGTCTGTCTGTCCGTCGCTGTCTATCTATCTGATGAATACCACGAAAGCATCAGGTAAAAAATATAAATAAAAAAAAATTGGCCGCTCATCATATGTATCGTGTACAATTCGTATCGCTTGCTTTTTAACTCAGCCAGACGCAGCGGCGTATTTATTATTTTGACGGATCACCCGCAGTATTTGTTGCAAAGTCAGGGTGACCTTGGAATGTCTTTCAGGAGAGCGCACCCCCCCCCCCTTACCCCCACACTGATCTCTCATCTGCTCCCCTCATCAGCTACCCTTAGTTACTCGCCGCCTGACACCCCCCCCCCACACCTCTCTCCCTTTGTCGCCGTAAGATGGCTCGTCTGATATTGTTGTTCTCCTCAGTAGTCTGGGGCGCGGGATGGCGTTATTACCTTACCACCCCCCTGCTGCCGCCGTGACAGGGGTGCTGTTTGGCTGCACCGCCCCACTGCCCGGGATATCCCACGAGCCGTATTGTCAAGGAGTGTGTGTACGTGTGTGTGTGTGTCTTGTGGCAATTCAATGCCGGTCTCCCTGATCGTAAAACAAACAAACGTGACACGGGCAGTTATCAGCGGTGTGGGTACCATTACGCCGATAGTTAGGTTCCTGCCTACATTGTTCCTACATCAAAATGTTTGAATCGCCCAAGAGTGATAACTTGTAGTTTAACGTTACGAGTGAAAGTAGGGGGAATATGTCCCAGTCGTAGCCGCCATGTTTTCTCTGGCAGCTGACAAGCATTTATTAACGTACATCTATATTTTAGAATAAAGCCTTTTTTTGTATTTTGGAAGTTTTATTGTTTTAAATTATTTATATATATACACACACATACATTGACTATTTTCTTGTTGATTGTTTTAGTGCTGTTTGTTCAATGTGTGGGAAGTGTGGGTCCGATCCTATTTCTAGTCGATGTGTTAGTCAGATCTGTAGTCTATATCTGAGTCAGACCCTGTTTAGAGTCAGTGTGTGTGATCCACATGTATTACAGGTCTTAATTGTGTGACATGGGAAAAAATCAACAGTTTTTTTGTCTTTCACCGTGCCACATTCTTAATAGTGTTGATACACTATTTCCTACTTTACGTCTGTGTCTTATGGACTTTACGTCTATCTGTTATGGACTTTACGTCTATCTGTTATGGACTTTACGTCTATCTGTTATGGACTTTACGTCTATCTGTTATGGAAGTATTAGGATACTTTGTACATTTTGTGTTCAGCTGCATGATTCCCAAACTGTAGACTTTGACCCTGTCATTATCATTCCAACATGATTTTAATTAAAACCTTGTCTCAAAATTAACACCGAAAACATTTGCATTAAAGAAAAAAAGACATTTAAAAAAAAAGGCGATTGTATACAGTGCCGAACCTAGAGATTTGGGGGCCAGGGAGGCTTGGCCTCATAGGGGGCCCCTGCATTTTGAAAATCGACGTCATGACATGAGATAACGTACTTAATATTTAATGTAAAAAATGTTCGGGCCCCCCTCAAGCTGGGGCCCCGGGGGACTTTTGAATTTGGACCCCATCCCTAATTACGCCTCTGGTTGTATTAACAACTTGCTATACAAGAACTCTAAAAAAAAACCCGTTTATTGCAGCTCAACATGCAACAATATATTGTCAATTTCTATATGAGATGATGAATAGATTTTCGTTGATAAATACTGTACACGTTTTTACATAGAGCGACAATTCTCGCTCAAATAAGAATGTTAAAAAATAAAAAATACGGACACAAACTTTTGTAACCCCTTACAGCCTCGGGGAGTGGGAAAAAAATATGATGGGTAAGCTACACATAGTGTCTAAGAGTTAAATTCTGGTTTTGTATATGGCAGTGGTCGGCAAAGTGCGGCTCCGGAGCCGCATGTGGCTCTTTAAGTGCGGCTTTGGCATTTATTTTTATTTAGTATACAACTTATTTAGTGTACAACTTATTTAGTGTAATAAAAGTGTACTAAACAAGCAGATTTGGCTCCCAATTCTTTTTTTCTAATGTTCATATTTGGCTCTTTGGCTGATAAGTTTGCCGACCACTGGTATATGGTTAAAAAAAATACTTTCAATAGGTGAGGCACACGCAGTTTATCAAGGTTTTGTGAACAAAGGCTGTCAAATTGAAATTCAAACAACCCAGAGTCGCATGCAGCTCTTGTTAGACCATCGAAACTCTATTACTGCCTGAAACAGTTTTTATAAAACTGGAATCAGTTTATGTGACACAAAGTATAATAACTACTCTTTTAAAGCGTCCAAACTGTTTGTGTGTGTGTGTATTGGGGTCGGGATGAGGGAGAGCTGTTGGTGTGTAGAATAAATGAGTTCCAAGCGCCACTGGCAGGCGACGGGCAGATGACTTGCTTGTCGATTTTTTTTTATTTTTTTTTTCCCTCAGCCCTTCCATTTATATTTGTATTCGCGCCAGGATATTGCAAAATGATTCCGAAAATATTCCAGTCCCAGCGGGACTTTCTCGAATGATGTGTTTTGAATTTTTTTTCCCATTACGATGTCGATTAATGTAAACACAGCCTCACTCAATTTACTGGGAGCTAAAGACTAATTAGAGCTGCACACACGGCCTCACTCAATTTACTGGGAGCTAAAGACTAAATAGAGCTGCACACACGGCCTCACTCAATTTACTGGGAGCTAAAGACTTTAGAGAGTTAAAGGCTCCTTAGAGCTATAAACACAGCCTCACTCTAACTTCTGAGAGTTAAAGGCTCCTTAGAGACCAAGATGGGCTTGACGGAGTCTGCTCTAAACAAATGTTTAGTAGAACTTCCCCCTCTGATTGCGCTGGCGCCTTAACGACGACGCAGTATTATGTCTCTACTTGTGGACTTGTGTCTGTATGAAGACCACTGTCCATTTTTTTTTTTGTGTAAGCCGAACTTGCTCTTGACTGTTAAAAGCTCCCCCACTCCACCCCCTCTCCTATATTACATGTTGATTGCTTCCTTCTCTCTCTCTCTCCTCCCCCCCCCCCCATACGCCATCCTTTCTTCTTTCATTTCATCCACTCAACCTTCTGTAAATATTTATAAAAGAGTCTTTGAAGTTCAAAATCTACTCTGCTGACTGTCTTTCATATTTATGGCCAACTTTCAGAGCCAGTCTTTTTATTCATTAACCTTTTGACCCTTCCTCATATTACCAGTTTTATTTTATTTTTGTGCGCATCTGTAATCAGAAACAGGTGTGACTCAACCTTTCAGGAACAAGGGGTATTGTAAAAAATGGTTTAATCAGTCACTTAAAAGAACAAATAATATATAAAAGTATACGCTCTATTGCCAATATTGTTTATATTGTTTATTGCATCTCTTAAATCAAACTGGCAAACAGTGTTTCATGTTTGGTTTTTGAAGAATTAATTGAGTTACCTCATAGAAAACTGGCTACAACAAGTCGGGTAAAATATAACCCGGTGGAAACTGATTGTAATACCACCACCCAGTGCTCTTTTATATATATATATATATATATATATATATAATTGGGTAGACCATGTAGTACTGGTACTTTGTTTTAAACTGACAATGTTTGGGACAGCCATACTTCACCCTCCCCACGTTTCTTTATTGATCGCATTCATCAGGTTGAAGATATTTCAGTTCTATGGGGATAGGACGGGGGGATTGGTGCGGTGGCACTTATTGTTGGGAATGCTGGTTTTTCAATGTTGGTATTATTGGAATCGATTTTAATTTGTTTTTTCTTTTTTTTTTCCAGAGGATGTGAGTCTGCCGAGTGTCCCACCCCTCCATGTGTCCATCCCGAGGACATACCCCAAGTCCAGTCCAAGGTGTGACCCATCTAGTTGTCCCGGATATGGTGAGTTTTTTTTAATTTTTTTTTTTTATCATTGTTACAAAATAACTGGTTCTGTTTTAAAGGTAGTAGGTTTTGAAACAAGACACGGCATCAGCCGTTGTTAATTCAAGACACAGCATTGGACATTGTTAGTCAGAGTCACAGTATTGGTAAATGTTAGTCCAAGACACAGCATTGGATATTGTTAGTCCAAGTCGCATCATTGGACACTGTTAGTCCAAGACACAACATTGGATATTGATAGTCCAAATCACAGCATTAGACACTGTTTGTCCAAGTCACAGCATTAGACACTGTTTGTCCAAGTCACAGCATTGGAAACTGTTAGTCCAAGTCACAGCATTAGACACTGTTAGACCAAGACACAGCATTAGACACTGTTAGTCCAAGACACAGCATTAGACACTGTTAGTCCAAGTCACAGCATTAGACACTGTTAGTTCAAGTCACAGCATTAGACACTGTTAGTTCAAGTCACAGCATTAGACACTGTTAGTTCAAGTCACAGCATTAGACACTGTTAGTTCAAGTCACAGCATTAGACACTGTTAGTTCAAGTCACAGCGTTGGACACTGTTAGTCCAAGACATAGCATTGGATAGTGTTAGTCTAAGACATAGCATTGGACAGTGTTAGTCCAAGACATAGCATTGGATAGTGTTAGTCCAAGTCACAGCATTAGACACTGTTAGTCCAAGTCACAGCATTAGACACTGTTAGTCCAAGTCACAGCATTAGACACTGTTAGTCCAAGTCACAGCATTGGACACTGTTAGCCCAAGTCACAGCATTGGACACTGTTAGTCCAAGTCACAGCATTGGACACTGTTAGTCCAAGTCACAGCATTGGACACTGTTAGTCCAAGTCACAGCATTGGACACTGTTAGTCCAAGTCACAGCATTAGACACTGTTAGTTCAAGTCACAGCATTAGACACTGTTAGTTCAAGTCACAGCATTAGACACTGTTAGTTCAAGTCACAGCGTTGGACACTGTTAGTCCAAGACATAGCATTGGATAGTGTTAGTCCAAGACATAGCATTGGACAGTGTTAGTCCAAGACATAGCATTGGATAGTGTTAGTCCAAGTCACAGCATTAGACACTGTTAGTCCAAGTCACAGCATTAGACACTGTTAGTCCAAGTCACAGCATTAGACACTGTTAGTCCAAGTCACAGCATTGGACACTGTTAGCCCAAGTCACAGCATTGGACACTGTTAGTCCAAGTCACAGCATTGGACACTGTTAGTCCAAGTCACAGCATTGGACACTGTTAGTCCAAGTCACAGCATTGGACACTGTTAGTCCAAGTCACAGCATTGGACACTGTTAGTCCAAGTCACAGCATTAGACACTGTTAGTCCAAGTCACAGCATTAGACACTGTTAGTCCAAGTCACAGCATTAGACACTGTTAGTCCAAGTCACAGCATTAGACACTGTTAGTCCAAGTCACAGCATTGGATAGTGTTAGTCCAAGTCCTATCAAGCTCCAGTCTAATATTCCTGTAAATAAACATTTACGGCTCCTTGTGTAGCTTAAATGTGCGCCTTCTGTGGCTGCAATTAAATGCTAAACCCAAACTGGACATGAAATAAATTTCCCAACTCCCCCATTTTTAAACATAAATCTTATGTACAGGTTAAAAGATAAATATAAATATTGTACAATTGTGTGTAAAATGATGATGGGAGGAGTAGTTGGAAGGTGGGGGTTTATGTATTGTCAGTTCTTGCCCTCGTTTCCAAATATTTTAACAAACACACACACTACCCAAAACACTTACAGTTGTAAGTATATCTATCTATCTATATATCTCTGTCTTCTAAAGCTGACTATAAGTTTAATCACTTATCAATTACTGGCCAGATTTATAATTAATATTTTCAACTTTGGCAGAATTTAGCAGATTTTAAAAGCTTTTTAATTAGTTTCACTTGCTGTGTGTGGGGTTGTCCTTCACAATCTTGTAACTCACTTTTGGACCTGATAAAATTTATTGATATTCTACATGCCATTACACAATTTGAATAATTTCTACAGTCCATGAATTAACATATTGTATAATTATTAAGATAAACACTATATAGTAGTTCTTATAATGGGAAAAATTATAAAAAAAAGTAGTATAGCACCATTGTACACAAACGCAAAATAGTGCAGCTTTTTTAGAGCATTTTTGATAAAAAAAAATGCTCTATTGTCCCCGTTTTGTCTGTCTGTCTGTCATCACCCAGATCTCAACAACCATAAGTCCTAGACCCATGATGTATATATCATTTTGTAGGTCTTGGCCTGCCATGTGTGCAGCAAAAGTTCATTTTGCGATCTGACCTCTGAGGGCTGGACATCAGTTTTTTACCGTTTTTTACTATATAAGCTATATTAATAATTATGTCATTTTCATGGCCCCATTCTACACCTTATACGTTCAATAACCCATTCATTTGGTGCGAAATACTGCAGCACGTAGTTTCACCAAGATTGACGTCACACGTGTTCTGCGCAGTAGAGTATTTATTCTTAAGCCACAATAATTTTATTTTCGAAAAACATCCTTTACAATTACACAATTGAATTCATAAACATTTCCAAAATTTACAAATATTTACTGAAAGCTAAAATACGTACTGATGCATAACACAAAAATGCGCTAACACGTCCTGTGTCCAGAATGGAACAGGCTTAATTGCTTGTTTAGTCTTACATAGACAACAGAATTAGGCGGAAGTGGCAACAATGGCAAGTTGAACTCTTTCACAATAGTAAAAAGTATACAATAAAAATGCAGTTAAAAAAAATCACCGAAAAGTAAAAAAAGTTATTTATTTCATCTTACAAATATTTATATAAATTATCATTAATTAAAAGCGTGGGTGATTACTTGTATAGTTTATGTTATCCTTAAAAAACTCCAGTGTCTGACTGGTTGTTGATTTGATTTGTTGCTACTAGCGCGCGCAATTCACGGGCAATACATAAAACTGCGATACTTTATTTGGTATGAAACTAAAAGAGAGAAAATAAAACGGAGGAAATCGGTTGTTTATTTCCGACATTGAATGAATGGTTTCTGCTAATTTCGGAATCACAGATGTCATCGGTTTTATTCGGCGGCGTGGGCTGGTAGAAGGTTTACATTAAATGACATTAACATTAACATTTTATTTTTTTTTATTTTTATTTTTTTTCAAATTGGAAACTTTATGTAACTTTGTTTACAGAAAAGTGGGTTATCCAGGGGTGGACCAATAGCTGTTTACTTGACTCATTTTCTTGGGAGCTCGATAGAACGTGTAGCGGTTGTTTTTGTTTCGCCCTATCCTTGACCTTTGGGGACATTGTGTCATTTTCTGAAAATAGATAATTAAAAAAAAAAAGTTTTCACTTCTCTGTCCATCGTCTTTCCAGTGCTGTGTCCAACTTGTGTGACTGGTCTGTAATTGTCGGGTCAGCACCTATCATTGAGGTGCACGGGTTTGTCCTATTGTGAAGGTGCACACGGGTATGTCCTATCGTGAAGGTGCACGGGTTTGTCCTATCGTGAAGGTCACACGGGTCTGTCCTATCGTGAAGGTGCATGGGTATGTCCTATCGTGAAGGTGCATGGGTATGTCCTATCGTGAAGCTGCATGGGTATGTCCTATCGTGAAGGTGCATGGGTTTGTCCTATCGTGAAGGTCACACGGGTCTGTCCTATCGTGAAGGTGCATGGGTATGTCCTATTGTAAAAGTGCATGGGTATGTCCTATTGTGAAGGTCACACGGGTCTGTCCTATCGTGAAGGTGCATGGGTATGTCCTATAGTGAAGGTGCATGGGTATGTCCTATTGTGAAAGTGCATGGGTTTGTCCTATCGTGAAGGTCACACGGGTCTGTCCTATCGTGAAGGTGCATGGGTATGTCCTATCGTGAAGGTGCATGGGTATGTCCTATCGTGAAGGTGCATGGGTATGTCCTATTGTGAAAGTGCATGGGTATGTCCTATTGTGAAGGTGCAGCATATATTTAGGCCCTAGTACAAATGGGACAGCGTCGTGTTGGATATGTCACCTTGAGCCTCGAGGGCTCCGGAACAATGTACACAGTAGCGGCCTTGGGGGGGTGGCAACTGGGGGAGGCGGAGTCTGCTCCCAGGCCCCGCGCTTGGATTTTTTTGTTTGTTACCTAGTTGTGTCAAAGCTAACCGTTTGTTCTAGGCCCCTCCGACTGTTAAGGCCCTTAAGGCCGCTTCAGATTTAACAACCACATCTCATCAGCCATGTGTGCAGCAGTTACCTCAAGTTTACGAGTATTTAGTGTTAGTGTAGCGGCAGTGTATTTGGACGTTCGTAAAACCCCTCCAGAAAGTAATATCACTTGCCGGACAATATTACAGACAGGGGCGGGCCGCGAGACGTAGATGCATTACTAGTGTCTACAGGGGCTGGGCACCCGAAGGAGCCAACGAGTTAGCTCAGGACAGAAGAAAACAATATTGGAATTCGGTTATCTCTGTGGCTTATAACATCTATAGGGATCCATACATTAGTACAACAAGTTATATCCTCCCTACCATGGCTACAGAGGCGTACCTAGGGGGAGTTAAGGGTGGTTTCCAAATTCGAAAGCTCCCCCGGGCCCCAGGTTGAGGGGGCCCCCAAAATATTTTTTTTATAATAAATATTAAGTACATTATCTCATGTCATTGTGTCGAATGTCAAAATGCAGGGGCTCCCAAAAATATCCAAGCTCACCCCCGGGCCCCCCAAATCCCTAGGTTCTCGGCACTGCATGGCTATTACACCAATCAGGCAAGCTTAGGTCTCTTACTCAACGAACTATTTACCCACGGGGATCGATTTCTTTACAACAGAGCTGTATGTGCTTGACTTGAGGCTTTAAACTATAGTCAGTGAATTGATCGGCGATCTTGGGGGGGACTAGTACAACAGCATTTTTTTTTTCTTTGTAAATGCCTCGCAACTGGCACTACTCGACGCTCGGCGCTACGTCAAGGTGTTCGGCCTTCTTTCAATGCCTGGTGCTTCCAGGTCGTTGTCCAATCCACCACCCCACACACACGGCCTTAACGAGTGAATTACATCACCTGCTTCATTGCATTGCTCATGTCCCGCTTCCCCCACGAAATTGGTTTTTTTTTCTCTTCCCTTCTTTTTCACATACAAAGGATGCTCCCATAAACAGAAACGTCTGTGTTTATAAACAGAATGTTATAAACTTGCCAAAGAATGCGGACTTTGGTAATTAATGAAGGGTTCTGGGAACTCTTTTGATTCTCTCCATTTTAAAAGTACATCAAATTCAGTTTTATTTTGCCTACTTGCACTCTGAGACATAAGTAACGTGAAACGTCCCAGTGCACATCATAAACACTGACTCATGTTACCATAAACATAAGCATACATTTCAGCCAGTGTTTGGATGACTTTAGTCCTTGATGGATGGTTCCGGTATCCTCATGCACTTTCACCTATGACCTTAACTGAAATAAATAAAACATAGCTTGTATCTATATGTGTGTATAGTTGTGAAGCTGTATCTATGTATAAAAATGAAAGTTTGTGTGTGTGTGTATGTGTGTGTGTGTGCGCCATGCCAGAATGTCCATTGTTGAATAGGAAGCCATGTAGACAATAAATGTCCACTTAGTTTTAAATACTATTGCCAGTTATGGGATGTTTTTAATGTGATCCTTGGTTCAGTGGTGTGGCGAGCTTAACTCGCGCCCGGGGTACAATACCTTTTTTTTAACGCCCCCCCCCCACCATTCGAAAACCATATAATATTATATGTAAAATATACCATTTGGCGCCCCTTTGTGAGTAGCGACCGGGGCATGATGCTCTCTCCCTTGCCTGCCCCTCGCTACGCCGACGCCATGGTTTAAGTGGAATAATTTGATAACAATTTAAACTATGTTAGAATTATTCATTTGAAAAACCGTATCATTTGAAAAAAAAGAATGACAACTGCACTAAGATGTATTTGAATTTTACATTTGAGTTAGGGAATTTAAATTTGAGTCAGCGGAAGTAACTTACTTATACAACTGTAAAATTACTAATATAATACTTCTTGAAGTTAGTGAAGTAACTTAATTATACAATTATAAAATTTCACGATTTAGGGAAGTAACTTACTTATACAAACATGATATTTCATGTCACAAAATATTTCTACAGTCTTGACGATTTTGCTTTTTATCCACTAATTTGCGATTGCCTTCATGTAATGATCTTTTTTTTTATGAACTGACTTGGTAGAACATTGCTGGGACAGAACTCTATTGCCAACAGTTCACTATACTGTAGGGCAATCTGATCAACCATTGTCAGGGGGCCCCAAACTAAAATAACTGAAAGGTTTCGACTCGCAATCAGTTTCGTTGACTTTCATTTAAAAGGAACACATTCAAATATTAGGATTTGAACAGTAGCTGTTTGAACCGTTACATGCTAGGATTTGAACAGTAGCTGTTTGAACCGTTACATGTTAGGATTTGAACAGTAGCTGTTTGAACCGTTACATGCTAGGATTTGAACAGTAGCTGTTTGAACCGTTACATGCTAGGATTTGAACAGTAGCTGTTTGAACCGTTACATGTTAGGATTTGAACAGTGGCTGTTTGAACCGTTACATGTTAGGATTTGAACAGTGGCTGTTTGAACCGTTACATGTTAGGATTTGAACAGTAGCTGTTTGAACCATCATCACATGTTCTTCTAACATTGCTTGATAAATACACTAGTTAAACTCTTGCATACAATTAATAGAACATTTTTCTTTACATAAATATCTGTGTGCCTTAATATAATGGTGCTTATTTTACAACGTTTTTCTTAACTTCACTGCTAGTTTTTTCTGTTTACTGACTTGGTAGAAAGTTGTTATATAGTAAATATGAAACGTAATATTTTGCAGCACCTGAGCATTGAACCGTACTCGTTTGTAAAAAAAAACGTTAAATGATTAGGAGGGGATGATATCAGATAGATTTCCCGGGCAAGGCCGGGGTTTACAGCTAAAGTGTGTATAAAAAAAAGTATGTCTTTAATGATGGAACCAAACACTTGAATCGAGAATAGAAAATTACAACTTTTTTTGTGTCTTGGAATCGGAGGAGAATTTTTACGGGATTCGTTTATTGCGTATTGGACTAGCAAGTCTAGAGACCATTGAGGAATGGAATCGGTACAAATGACTGTATCGGATAATTTATACCCAATTTTTTTTTCGATTCCTAACCCTGGTCTTCGGGATTTCTATTCGTTGTCGAACTGACGTATAAGGAACGGTAGGTAGCTTTATCGGTATCAATTCGGAGATGGTTCCATTGCTAATGTATGATTATATAAGGACGCTCATATATCTGTGTGTGTGTGTGTGTGTATGTGTGTGTGTTTGAGACAGGGAGAGAGAGAGAGGGAGAGAGAGTAGGCCTAACTAGCTGTCTGGTTTCTCACCCCATCGTTCGTTCATTTTGTTTAATTCGTCCATTTTTTTTTTAAGTTTTGTTGTTGTTTTCAGCCTATTCCATTTATTCATTAAAAGCATTGAGTCCATGTACTACTACTGAATTAATGGTCATTGACTCCATGCACTACTACTGAATTAATGGTCATTGACTCCATGTACTACTACTGAATTAATGGTCATTGACTCCATGTACTACTACTGAATTAATGGTCATTGACTCCATGTACTACTACTGAATTAATGGTCATTGACTCCATGTACTACTACTAGATTAATGGTCATTTACTCATCGATAGTGAGCATTGAAAAAAAAACAAAAAACAACCAAACTACTATTTAATATTTACACGTAGATTCTTGGTGTGGATTGTAGCGTAAAAATCTTGTTCAGATTTCGACCACCGTTTACGTCAGGTGATAGAATACTGGACATTGTACTGGAAGTTTCTGAAACCTTTCAAAATAATGTTTGAGTGATGTCTAGAAATATAAATTTCATGATGTGCCTCAAACATACAATTGTAACATTCAGAGAGAATGTGCACTTTACCCCCCCTCCCCCCATTCACGAATACGCCCCTTACATCCTTCAAAATGTTTCGTTTATTTATTTTAGTCGTTGGTTTTTAATATATTTCTTTTTTTTTTTTTATTTTTTGCACTTTTCATGTCAACAATTAAACTACGTCGAATGACCGTTTAATTTGATGAATTTATTTTCTGTTGACCTTGCACTCTTGGGCGGTTACCATTCCTGTTGCAATCGTACGGCTTAAGCACTCATTGTAGTTGATTAAAACAGATTTTGTTACGGCATACACACACGCACGCACAAACACATACACACACATATCAATGTGTTGTACCGGTGGAGGCGTTTGTTTGTGGAGACGGAGGGCAGTATCTTGTTGTGTTATTTGATCAGCCGGGAAGTCGTGCTAATGAAACAACAAACAAAAAAGAACAAAATCAACCGGGCAACCAATCCAGTCCAACAGAATTAAAAATTATATAAGCAGTTTCTGCTGAAAGAAAGTGCCAATTTGAACTTAAAAATTTGAAGACCGATCGTGTGTCATTGTGGCGTGTAGAATTTTTGTTGACTGGAATCGATTTTTGACATTTCCCATTACTTTGATTCCCATTTGCTTCTTCCTCTTTTCTTTGACATTTCCCGTTACTTTGATTTCCATTATTTCTTCCTCTTTTCATTGACATTTCCCGTTACTTTGATTTCCATTAACTTCTTCCTCTTTTCATTGACTTTTCCCGTTACTTTGATTTCCATTAACTTCTTCCTCTTCTCTTTGACATTTCCCGTTACTTTGATTTCCATTAACTTCTTCCTCTTTTCTCTTTTTTTTTTGTGAAATTTCTGGATTTCCCTTACAAATCTGCAATTTTCGGTTGTGTGAATGACGTAGAGGTGTTCCCTCAACCTTGTAGAAACTTAATGTTTATTTTGTTTTTTTATTACACTATTACTGTTTGTTAAATTTAATGTTATCTTTTCTGTTGAGTTTTTATTTTTTTTCGGATAATTTTTCTCCGCCGCTGGAGAATAAAAAAATGTATTCGTTAGTGTAACAGGGTTTCTCTCCCCTTACCTAACGAGTTGATAATGGCAACATAATCTGTGAAAGATGGCGGGAGACAATTAATCTTTTACCTGGTCGGGGTGATCTCCCCTTAGAATCCGCCCGTTTTTCTTTTTGTTACATAGACACTGATGGGTTAGTCTTGAACGATAGAACTTAAAAAGAAGAAATAAATGTATTTCGCAAAGCGTTGTGCTCTGATTTTGTCATCGTTACTTCATCAACTGTATCATTCTTCGCCCTTCTTCCCTCCCTTGCCATGTATCTGGCAACACACTCGTCGTTCTTGGTGGGGAATAGCTGGCAGACTCGGGCCTGGCCCGGGGGGTATCGCGAGAACAAAGTCCAGACCGACGCAGGCTCAGATTAAAACTCTTGCCGCACGGAGGGGGGAGGTGGTGGCGGGGAGGGGGGCTCGATAAGTACGGGAAGATACCTGGGCGCCCTTTGAGACACATCCCTCCTCAGGGCCCTCGAACTGTAAATGCCGTTAGTGACGTTCTCTTTATTGAGCGACCCCACCCCCTCTCTCTCTCTCCACCAACAAACTCCTCCATGCTGCTTGTTCACTGAGATTGTCTTTACCAGGGGGTGTGTGGGTGTGGGTGTGTGTGTGTGGGTGTGTGTGTGTGTGTGTGTGTGTGTGTCCACGGCCTTCCTCTGAAAGTCAAGACAACAAAGTAGAAGATGGTGGGGGGAGACAAAACTTAGCCCGGGTTATAATTTAATGATGAGCTCAGCTTTCTTTCTTCGATAAAAAAAACAAAATCACGCGTGATCTGTACCTAAGGTGTGTGAGTAAATGTGTGGTATATAGCTTAGTTGTGAGTGCAGTATGTCTTTGGTGTATTTGTTAATGTTTCGATAGTGTAGTGAAGGGGAGAAAATGTATTGGGCAGTTATCAGCCATTTTTCTCTTTGTTCTTGCATCGTGCTGTCTGTAAAGGCATCATTACTCTTTTGACTTCTTAAGCTTTCACCATAGGGTTTACTTGAGATTCCACCATATGTTTTACTCGAGATTCCACCATATGTTTTAATCGAGATTCCACCATATGTTTTACTTGAGATTCCACCATATGTTTTACTTGAGATTCCACCATATGTTTTACTTGAGATTCCACCATATGTTTTACTTGAGATTCCACCATTTGTTTTACTTGTGATTCCACCATATGTTTTACTCGAGATTCCACCATATGCTTTACTTGGGATTCCACCATATGTTTTACTTGAGATTCCACCATATGTTTTACTTGAGATTCCACCATATGTTTTACTTGAGATTCCACTATATGTTTTACTTGAGATTCCACCATAGGTTTTTCTTCAGCCATACATTCATATTGGTAGGCTTTAGGTCATTTTCTACACACACGACATGACAGGTGTGTGTGTGTGTGTGAGAGAGAGAGGGGGGGGGCGGCGATGTGTGGCCCTGTTGGTGACGTGAGCAATTTATAGACTTACTGTTGAACTGTGATTGATTCATGTATTGGCACTTAATGCGACTAGAAATATAGATCATTTCACGAGGCACGGCACACATTAGCGATAATTTAGACCATTTGGTAAGGGAGGATATCTCCACTAATTTAGACCATATGATGATAGAATATGTCGCCAATAATTTGGACCATGTGGTGACAGATGGTGTCGCCACTTATTTAGTCACTTTGATGATAGATGATGTCGCCAATAATTTTGACAATACGATGATAGATGATGTCACCACTAATTGAGGCCATACAATGATAGATGATGTTACCACTGATTTAGGCATTATGTGTCGAGCATTTTTGTCATTCGTAGTGTAAGAAATAGATTTCTGGTAAGAAACAAAGTTAAAGTCATCACTCACGTTTTCATATCGCAATACACGAATTACATTCGAGGGCGATACTTTAGATGGGTGCTCAATGGGCGTATACCTGGAGGCATATTTTTTTTTTCATTACACGCCTCACATCTGACTCGTTCCCCCCTCCCACCATCTCCTAACCTTTCCATCGAATTCTTCCTGTGCCTCCACAGTTCTCTCATTTCATCTTTTTTTTTTTTGAAGTCCGGAGCCCTCAAGAGTTTGCCCCACTTCACATCCTCATGTATCAACGGGAATGATGGGAAGGTGGGTGGGGTGGGGGATGAGACTTGTATACACTGCTGATATCTAAACACCACTTGATGATCTTCGAGAGCACACCCCCCCCCCCCCCCCCCCTTGTGCGACCATCTTCGATTGAAGCAAAATTTTCGGACATGTACACCCTGGTCTATTGGCGTGGATGTTAGGTGTGGACCCCCCACACACCGATCTAGGAAGGTTAGGGGGAGGGGGCGGTGTTGACCTATACAGTGATTGGATATAAAACTTTGATTTCCTTTTATTTTTTTTTTTAACAACGTGTAGATTTCTGGCAGTGAACCAGGTTGATGTTAACTCTTTTTTTTCTGTGCTGTGTTTCTGTTTTGTTTCCTTAGAAGAAAGCCGATACGTGTGTTTATAGAATGATGGGGGAATGATAAAGCAGATGAAGGGGTATAATTACGTTATGCTATTATGATGATGTGTGAAAATACAGCGGTTCACACTGGATCAGATGTTTTGAGCGTACATTCGCCAGATTTCAAATGAGCTTCACCGGCAGGCTGAAGTAAAGAAGTTTTATAAAGAGGCTACGCGTCTTTTTGGGTGTGTGGAAATCACTTTCTCAGTCACCATTACTCGTTCGATAATTTGGCAACAAACGTCCAGAAACCTGCCCCAACCAAGAAAATAATTTTTTTTAATAAAAAATAAAAAAAAGAAAATTTATATATATTTTTTAATTTTTAGCGGTTTTTATTTGGCCAGCTGCCTGCAGTAATATCGTAAAATTGTGCTTTTTTTTTAAAAAAAAATATTATTCATAAATGTTTATCACTCGTAAGGTTCAGTCGCTGCTCGTCAATATTTATTTCTAGTAATTAATTCTATTGACATCCCTGTAAAAATCAATTGGCATGTGGGGATCACTTATGTGTTAACAGGCTCGAGTCATCAGTATTGGCTCAAATTAGACAGAGGGTCTCTTTGTGTGTGTCCCTCTTCCAAACGCAAATGTTTCTATAGAAGAACACCTCTCGTTGAAATCTCGCCATGCACCGAGACTGTAAGCAGTATGACCTATCTACTTGAGCATCTTTCCTACCCCCCCCCCACCCCCACGTGGTATGTAGAAAATATCGGTATCAAATGACATCTTTACATTCACCTGTATTCTCTCTTCCCTCTTCACTGTAGTATCTTTATTTCGGCCATGGCACACCCCCCCCCCCTCACAAATGAAGACGTTTATGAGACACAGTCAATAACCCCAGACACCACAACCCCGATGCCACATTTAAAAATAAAGTATGTCATATTGGTGGGCTGTTGTATATTCCCCCCCCCCCTCCCTCACTTTCCAACTGGGTCCGCGATAACTCCACTGCAACTGATTGCAGTCTCGCACACCTCTTCCCTCAACCCTCCCTCCCCTCCCTCCCTTTCCAACTGGGTCCGCGATAACTCCACTGCAACTGATTGGATTCTCTCGCACACCTCTACCCTCAGCCCTCCCTCCCTTTTCGGCCCCCTTTTTTAAAAAACCGTTACTCGTGTGCAAGAAAAAAAAAATCCAGCAAAAAAAAAAAATAAAACCCAGCTCTCTCCGAAGCTTGTGATTTCGCTGCTGCGCACGATGTGTTCTGTTGGCATGACGCCTAGAAACACAAGCAGTACTGTCGTCATTGTGCAGGCTGCTGACGTCACTTCTATCATCTTTAGTGTTTTGAAAAGATCGAACTTTGGGGGAGAAGATAAAAAAAAATATTGAAGTGGTTGTAGTTTCTTTAGTCTGTAAGGTTGTATACTGTACCTTCTGCTGTACCTTATACTGTACCTTATGCTGTACCCATATGGAAAAGATAATAATCACTCAGTCGCATCCTAAATCTTCCCCGAGACCTCGTTTAAGAGCAACTTTTTTTTTAGATGTAACCGTTCGCGATTAGTAGTGTGTAGGTGCCTTTGTGTGTGTGCAGAGTGGAAGAGGGCATTGACCGAATATATTGGCCACCGTTCATGTCTAAGGTGGGGCGGGGGGGGTACTCTTGGGTACTTTAATTGTGAATCCGATCCGCATGCTGCAGGTGGGGGGGATGAAAGTCGTGCACAGCGAAAACCCGCGGCGTTGGCGGTTTTAACATCCCATCCTCAAAGGGACGTAAGTAGGTGACTGGACATGCTGGATTTGAACCGGAAACCTGCTGGATGCAGATTGTAGTCACTACTTCGGTGCCATAGAGTCATTCCCCCCCCCCATCCCCTCAGCTCTTTTTGAAACAGTCCATCAGTGTGAGAAGAAAAAAAAACAGCGACCTGGTTAGCCACACCGTTTTGAGAAAATAGCGGCTGAAGTAGATCACCAAGCATGCTGTTGATTTGATTAATAGTATCTGTATTATTTATGTGTTGAACCACATCTACACCTGGCTGGCTATATATGCACGTACACGTGGCAGCCAGCGTTCACGATGTCTTGCAGAGCTACAAGTAAACTGACCTCTATGGACTTGTCTCAAGATCCCCTAAAAATTTAATCATTTTGTTGACGCGTTTATTAATACCCCACTTTTCCCAACATCTTCCAGTATTAATTGTATTATCATGTTTACGTGAACCTTATTGTTATATATTATTTACGCCCTACGTCATAGGACATTCATTTGAACATGTTGGAATGTATGAATGGCACCCGTACGTGTGTGTGCATAGCTCAGTTCCTTGAACTGTCTGACTCTGTGACGTCTGGCTAATAACAACGTGACGGTTTTTTTTTCTTCTTCCCGATTCCTAAATTATTTTTTTTTATCGCCGAAGTTCCGAAATTCTTAACATTGTCTTCAGAAAATATTTCAAACTCATCAGTCGTATTTTTTTTTAATTGCTACCAGCTCGTTCATATTTGAAAACAGTGTTGAGACTCGACTTTCTGGCGTGTCATTAAGTAGAAACACGGGAAGTGAAGGGCGGGGAAGGGAGTGGTAAGCGGGCGCCAATAAATGCCTTAAAAGATGTCCATGTTGGAAACTACCTGCTTTGAAATATGTTCATGCTGGAAATGAAAACAGTGACGGGTATAAAAGACGAAGGTTCACGGATAGCTTTTTTTTCCAAAGTGGCAATAATTAATATTTGTTTGTTTGTTTTTTGTTGGTCTTTTTGGTAAAAATTTGGTTTTCTATGGATTTTAATTTTTTTTTTTACCTTGGTCTGTTGCTTGTTGGTTTGAACGTCTTTGGCATATTTCCGAAATTGCTTTTATAAAAAATAATAAGAAATCTTTATTCCAACAATTCAAAACCGTTTGCCCATCCCTGATTTAGGCCAATAGCCAATGATGCCGAAATAAAATAACACTACAACCTTCAGCAAATAAATTCTAAGTTGTTTTCGTTTCTAATGCTGTACACATCAGTTTAAATGTTATTTTCACCTTCAAATCTAACAATTTCCAGGTTAGGTTTTTTTCCCAACGTACAGATGTGTTATCATGGACTAAAAATAAAAATTAAAAATAAATAAAACAACATTAACATTTTCCATACAAACTTGGCGTATGTTTTGACGTCTCCTCCTTTCGAACCATATCAATTTTCATGACGGCTGTCGGTCGGGATTAGCTGACATTTCCACGCGCTGGCGAGTGTTAGTTCATTGGTGGTGAAAATGAGGCTCCACTTAGAGAGATTTTGTGCTGACCGCTATGGGCCAGTTTTTGTGTGCTCTGATCTTTCAGTACCGACTCTTGATGTTCTTTTGAAGTATTTGTACTACGTTAAAACAACAATAACCTATGTGACGGTGTATGCTGACAACCCCCCCATGTGACGGTGTATGCCGACAACCCATGTGACGGTGTATGCCGACAGCCCATGTGACGGTGTATGCCGACAACCCATTTGACGGTGTATTCCGACAACCCATGTGACGGTGTATGCCGACAACCCATGTGACGGTGTATGCCGACAACCCATGTGACGGTGTATGCCGACAACCCATGTGACGGTGTATGCCGACAACCCATGTGACGGTGTATGCCGACAACCCATGTGACGGTGTATGCCGACAACCCATGTGACAGGATATACCGACAACCCATGTCCCAGGACATACCGACAACCCATGTGACGGTGTATGCCGACAACCCATGTGACGGTGTATAGTGTATACTGACAACCCATGTGACGGTGTATACTGACAACCCATGTGACGGTGTATACTGACAACCCATGTGCCAGGATATACTGACAACCCATGTGCCAGTGTATGCCGACAACCCATGTGACGGTGTATGCCGACAGCCAATGTGACGGTGTATGCCGACAACCCATGTGACTGTGTATGCCGACAACCCATGTGACTGTGTATGCCGACAACCCATGTGACGGTGTATGCCGACAACCCATTTGACGGTGTATGCCGACAACCCATTTGACGGTGTATGCCGACAACCCATGTGACGGTTATGCCGACAACCCATGTGACGGTGTATACTGACAACCCATGTCCCAGGATATACCGACAACCCATGTGACGGTGTATGCCGACAACCCATGTGACGGTGTATGCCGACAACCCATGTGACGGTGTATGCCGACAACCCATGTGACGGTGTATGCTGACAACCCATGTGACGGTGTATGCTGACAACCCATGTGACGGTGTATGCTGACAACCCATGTGCCAGGATATACTGACAACCCATGTGCCAGTGTATAATTCTAATACTACAACACTTTTATTTCGCAACATTTTTTAAAAATCAAAATGTGCACACTAATTTTTATTTCTTTTTTTAGAATCGTTAGTTTGCGAAATCAGAATATGTTAATACTTGACCGAAAAGAGATTGTCTTAAAGTCATGGTATCCGACCTTTGACTTGATTACGTATGCCCACTGTCGATATATCTATTTTACAAGTACAATTAAATTGTTTCTTTCATTCAAAAATGCTTTGATGTCATATTAGCTAACCATACATATCAACAAGAGTTAACTTTTCTTGACATTTGTTTTTTTTTAAAACATTTTCATGTCTGTTTCTTGTTTCTCGTTTTTTTTATTTATTTTTTGTAAAGCTAGTGTCTAGATATTTCAAATTGTATTATTGCTCATGTCTCTGAACACGATTTTGAAGCGGAACCAGTTTAATTGATCAAAAAATTAAACAAGTTAACACCTCCCCCTCCACCCCCCCCTCCTCATTCCTAAAGCAATATTTAAATAAGAAATAATGGGTTTGCTGGACGTGTTGGCTACACTGATACAAGACTAGTTTCACTAGTTTGAACTACATATATATATATATATATAGTGCTCAAATCAAGATACTAGTCTATCAATTTTTCAAAAAAAAAAAAAAAAACATAAACAATTTTCTTTATATGTTTTATATTTGGTTATTTTTTGGGCTGGCTTTCCTCCTTCACATCAGGAACCTACAACTTTTAACGTTCATAAAATATTCGACCTAAAGCAGCGAAATATTCAACACACATCACTTTTAGTCGTTTAACCTGTCCCTTAAATCTTCATCCTAATTTCGTCGAAAATCAAATGTTTTTTTATCGAGTATAGGAAAGGCTCGTTAATCCGATGATGTCCGTATGTCGAAGTGCACGAGAAAAACATGTTTATTGTTTGGTTTGGAAACCACGTGGTTTGGTGTGTGTGTGTGATAATAAGGTAAATCAGTTCATTTGGGTAATAATCGAAAGAAAAGAAAAAAAAAGCAGTTGCTAGTTGTTTGAACTCAAGTATGGCGGATGATTATACAATATGATACACTTGTTGGCATCCGTGCGGTCACGTGATAATTATTTGGATAAGGGACAACAAGAGGCAGCGCCAGAATCGTAGTTTGAGCTTGAGGTAATACCGGTACAGCAGGGTTAGCATGACACAAGTACCGGTACAGCAGTGTTAGCATGGCACAAGTACCGGTACAGCAGTGTTAGCCTAGCATTAGTACCGGTACAGCAGTGTTAGCATGACATAGTACCGCCACAATAGCGTAAGCATGGCATAGTGCCGATACAGTAATGTGAGCGCGGCATAACGCCAGTACAGTAATGTGAGCTGGGCATAGTACCACCACAGTAGTGTTAGAACAGTACAGAATTTCAACACGGCATTGTACCGGTACACTAATCTGAGTTTTGAGATAGTTCTTGTACAGTTATCTGAGCATGTACCACGTGTACACATTCCAAATTAGTCTTTAACACGTATACTTTGTTTTCACTAAATGGTTAGCACACTACTAAAGTATATTGGTAAGGAAACTAACATAATATGTGCAGATAAAGCAATTGTAATGCAAGGTATGAAAAGAAAATTGTAAAACGAAACAATTTTGAAGCCTTAAAATAAAGTAATTTAACACACACACCCACACACACACACGCACACACGCGCACGCACACACACACAACGGTTCCGTCCAGACGGAGTCCGTATTTTTTTCTGGGTCCGTCATAGATGCGTATGCGCGACAGACTAACTCCATATTTTTTCGGGGTTAGGATTAGGGTTAGGTGCACATCTATAGACGGACCCCGAAAAAAATAACACGGACTCCGTCTGGACAGAACCGTAGCCAGTCCGTTTTCTAAATGAATACAGTTTATTATACTTGTATTGTTCTAAATGAATACAATGTACCAACGTACTGAAACGTTTAATATTGATTCTGTACATATATAGTTAGCATGAAAACAAAATACATTAGACTCTTGACCAGGGATGGCGAATACACGGGGGGGGGGGACACTTTGATAGAATCCTATTTATCACCCCCTCCCTTGACTATACTGTTCCTGACTAGCCTACGTTAACTGGACTAGTTTAAAATAGAAATATGTGATTTTTTACGGCCGTGATGTGCGCATGCGCGATAGCTGGACTCCGAATTTTTTTTTCGGAGTCCGGCTATAGATATTGCTCCTAACGCTATCCCTAACCCTATCCCTAACCCTAACCCTAATCCTAACTTTATTCCTAAACCTAACCCTAGCCACGAAAACAAAAAAATATGCATCTATAGCTGGACCCGGAAAAAAAATACGGAGTTCCCGTTCCTTGGAACCGTAGCCACTTCGTAAAAAAATGGTGTTTTATTTATAATTTATAGGTTTGGGCGGGGCAGGAAGTGAGTAGAGATATCCCGACATCCATTCGTAGAATACACCAATCCTAGTCCTTACTTCTGGATTAGGTCAGGAGTTGAATAAATATTACATTACGTACCTAGAATTAATGTCTTACAAGCGTTTTGTGAAATTATTTGGTAATAACTAGTTAGTTAACATAACGAGGATTAATGACACCCTTGTTTTGAATACCTAAATTGTGTTTAAATGCATTAAATAAATTTGTAAAAAAAGGTCCTCTATATTCTATATAAAATACTGTCAGCCATGTTAAGAGATGACCTGAATTGTTTACAAAAAAAAGGCAGCTGCCAACTACAAGATTATTAAAAAATACTGAAAGATAAGACGGTACCTTCAAAAACACTGAAGCTCAGCACTTAAAAGACATTACCAAAATTCTTTAAACCAAATTTGGTAGGCGGATAGCTACTCTTGGGGGGCCCTAGGGCCCTTTATCTCGTATAGCTACGTATAAGGTGTAGAATGGGGCCCTGAAAATGACATAACTATTACTATAGCTTATATAGTAAAAACCTTTGGCTTCTGTATATGTAATACATTGCCACATTAAAGCTTCTGCTGCGGGCAGAACGAATGGGCAACTATCAGCTACATCTTGTCAGTATCAGGAGAATGGTGAATCTCTTCGCAGCATCTGGTCACAACAATTATACCAAGTGTGCTTGTCTCTACCTGGAGATGGTGATGGGCTTACCTAACTCACATCCAGATCTACACAAGCAGCTCATGTCAGGATCACATGTTGGACGGCGTAGTAGTAAACAGTGGGCCGGACTGTCAGTTGACCTTACCATAGAGCAGGCAATGATGCGGGCCATTAAATGTAAGGGAGGAATAACTCATGGAAGAGGAGTGACTGAGAGTGTACGCACCACATGGACTTCCACAATTCATAGGACTGCAGCTGTAAGGACATCTTTAGCGCAGTTTGCTGATATTGACTACTGCCATGATGCAGTTCAGCATCCGGAAGAGGGGTAGTCCAGGATCAATAGAGATAATGACGATCTCACAAAAGTTCTCGAATTCTTGAAGTCACATAATCAATTTGATACTTCTGACACAAGACTCCACAGCATACCATCAGGTATTGCATCGTCTGAATCTGATAATATAAACTGCGACAATGCTGAGAAGTTGGCGCTGATATTGTTCAGAACATGAGCGGCAAGAACTTCAAGGATGTTGTCCTTAAAAGGAAATCTCAAATAAGAACATTAGCACAAGTAAACAATGCTTCTTCATCAACTTCCAAGAAAGCTTTGACAGGTGTTGATCCCACAGTTCTATTTAATCATAATGCAAAGATCACCTGATATGGAGAAATATTTCAGCTATGAACTGTCAACAATTCCTACTTCTTTGTTCAAAGATAACTACATGCGGAAAGTTGATAAATCACAGCTCGGTAAAGAAATCTGCAAGGGTGTAGAATAGGGTGATAACTATTTTCATTATTTTTCGTAACGAAACTGAAACCCCTCACATTCGAGGAACAATTATATGTAGATGACAGTAGCAACATTAATTTTTTTTTAAATTGAAAAAAGTTCCCCCTATTTTTAATTTTTTGTTCACATATCGCGCAGTTTGAACTCGCCCCAGCTTGGGGTGAGTTCACAATATATAACTATTTCATTATTGTTATAACTTCTTTTATTTTCTGTTTCAAGTGCAAATATATAATATATATTCTGGAATATTTTAGAACATTGTGGAATATTTTTGAATATTTTGGATAAACTATCTCGTTTTCAGTGCAAGATTGCAAGTCTTACTGTCAGGATAGTAAAAGTAGATAGACATGGATAGATAGAAAGACATATTGTTAGACAGATAGGCTAAACAATCTCACACGGATGCCTACAAACCGTCAAATTCTTGGAAACTTCACTTTTCTGTTCAATAGCCAGAAACGGCGACTGGATCGAATCAAAATTATGATTACGGATATAGAATTGCTTTGGAGGGAAATTCTAGACTTTCCACTATTATCCAGCGCACTCATCAGAAAGAAACTCAATTGCCTGATTGATTTATATGACAAAAACAAAAAGAATCCGTCTGATAAATTTACTACAACACTTTCTCAGTTATTAGATGTCACCAACGTTAATGGAGAATGGAAAAGCACGGAGGATAAAGAACTCTACCAGAGGCAAGTTAAGAGTGGAGGAAAGATTGGTTATTCAATGGTCAAACAAGCCCCTTTGGAATCAATCCACCCAAGAAAACGAATCCGACTATCAAAAACCCAATCACAAGCCAGCTCTTCTCAATCGCAACCTATACAAACACATACAACTGTCTCAGAATCTTCGGATTCTGAAACCTCTGTTTCTTCACCCGACTTGCCAACCTATTCTTCCACGTCATCTTCTCCTGAATGCAAACCGAAATACCAAAGAGCAAGCACTACAACAGCGGGTTTGCTAGTACTGCAAAACAACATTTCTACACATAAAGCATATGATGTTCTTGCAACCATTGCTGAACAGGGTCACGATGTGCCAGTTCCAAGTCAGGCGGGTGTCTGGAAACGAGTAATCTCTGTAGGACGTAAAATGAAAACCAAAATTGTTCAAAAACTTCAAAGCAAAGAACTCTATTGTCTCCAGTTTGATGGTAAAAGAGTTCAAGGGGAAGAGTATCAAGTAGTTCTGCTGAAAAATATGACAACCGAAATCAAACTTGGTATTATTAAATGTGAGAGTGGTTCTGCCGCGGCCATTCACAAGGAACTACATCAGCTACTTGATGAATATGATGCTTGGAAAAATATTGGCATGATAATATGCGACACGACCGCAGTAAATACTGGTCGTTTGCATGGGATTTTAAAGCTCATACAGGATGATGTCTTGAGCAAGGGCTTTCAGAAGCCACAATATATTGGGTGTCAGCACCATGTACTCGACCTCCTTTTGAAACATGTCATGAATTTTTTATCCAAGAGCCAACGAGCAAACCAAAACTCAACTATTCCTTCATTGACCAATTAACACAAAACTATGTCACTCTTCAGGCTGATTACCGCCTCGTTGCGACAGATGATGTTAGCACAGACGAGAACCCTGGATGGCGAGATGATTTCAAGTTCTTATATGAATTATGTCAGGCATATCGTCATTACAAAACAACTTCACGTTGGCCTCGCATCAACTGGAAGAAACTACCAAATTTACACCAGGCAAGATGGAACTCACGTGCGATATATACTGTTATATCATTTTTTCTGATACCAGAGTGGCGCAACATCCTCACTCCTGCCTGCAACTTCATCTGCTACGAATGGGCAAATGCTTGGTTCCATTCTCAACACTATAATGAAGCGTCCTTCAATGAACTGTTTACCTCACTCATCAGGATAAAATGCAAGAAGGCAATTAAGTGTTTAAAGACCCATTGGTCAGTCGAAAAGTCATTAATTGACATTCCCAGATCTAACCAAATTGCTGAACGTGCTGTGAAACTGATGGAGGAACTTCATGCAAAATCGAGAAAATTTCAATTTTTGAATCTGAAGTTCATAGGAAAAAATATGTTTTAAACATTTCTTGTACATTCTGTACATATTACTAACTGATCTGTATCTTATTTGTTAATAAAAGTTGATTAGTTATTATTATTACTCTTTTGAGTTAAGCTAAAAAAAAATAATGTCCTTTTTTTTGAAAAAAGAAATATTTTTCCACTTTTTTCTTCCGAAAAAGGGGGAGGAGGGGGAACTTTTTTTAAAAAAATCAAAAATGCAATTGATATTCTTAAATTACACATAAAAGTTCCTCGATTGCAAGTGGTTTCATAAAAATATTTTTTTTGTTATCACCCTAGTGTAGAACCATCATTGAAACCAAGCAGTTCGATTCATGTTGTAGACGGCGGTTACTTACTCCGTGCTGTTCAGTGGCTGGAAGGTGGAACATATCTTGATGTTGTTAAGCAATACTGAATCACACAGAATGGGGATGGAAGCTTCATGAAGAAAAGTACATCCATATTGCCACTGACTTAGATGTGGCTCCACCAGATGTCCTGAAGGTGGTTTGTTGCAAATGTTCTTCCGGATCCAGGAAACATTGTGGGACACGTTTGTGTCGCTGCTTTGAGTATGGTTTGTCATGCATAACAGCCTTCAAAAATTGTAATGGAGAGTCATGTTTGAATGCCAAGGAGCTGGTCAATGTTGTGGAAATGTTTGACAATGAAGAGTTACATGATAAGAACATGCTGGATGTAAAAGATGAAGAAATAATTGATGATGAATGTTTGGAATTCTTCATACCTTGTGCATTTGAGGAAGAGGTGTACACCAACATGTGAACACTGTGATTATGGCACGGGGTGAAAGCAACTGCCAGTTTCACCAGCGGATTGATGCCTGCCCCACCCGGAGTCTGAAAGCCATACTACTCACCAGGCCCGTAGCGTGCGGGGGGCAGGGGGGGCCGGCCCCCCTGCATTTTATCTGGCACCCTCTGTTTATTTGCTCTACTTAGTAAAATGTATTACTCGCCCCCCTCCCTGCTTATGCCTGGCCCCTGCTGTAGAATTTTCACGCTACGGGGCCGCTACTCACCTCAGTTCAGAGTGTTGTATTATTTATTTATTTATGGTTTGTTTTATGAAGAATTTTTTATATAATGCAACAAACATAAAAATTTATGTATTACTTTTATGAAGCTAATGCTTCGTCAATAGGTTAAAACGTAGGTCTACTAATGGAAGCAGGGAGTGGCGCAACCAGCAAAAAAATGCTGGGGGGGGGGGGCTCACATGTTGAAAAAAGACAGTTTGACAGTCTTATTTGTAACTTTATAACTTAAATTATGTATTTGATGATTTTGCCGGGGGGGGGGGCGCTCAAGCCCTCCCTGCCCCCCTCCTGGTTGCGCCACTGGAAGCAGGTCATATTGGTTACACTTTATTTGACCTTTCATTTTAAATACTGATATAACATAATCTGAAGCACGTTTGCTGACAGTTTGACGTGGATTAGGCCTACTTCAGATTTACCAAGGTTATTGACACTTACAGAACCGTGAATAGCGGAAAGTTACGTGTAATTCGTGCAATTTTTGCAATGCTGTAGAAAAAATTCCAATGAGTTTCATTGGGTATCATTCATACCAGTTAATCTTGTCAGATTCTGCATTTAAACCATTGTAACGAATTTATTTTGGGTAGGTTGTTAAAACTCCTGGCCTAGATGGATAGTCAGTACATAGTCTAATGTACATTGAATGAAAATAAAAATCAACAATACGTTTATAAATTATAATCTTTATTTTTCGTTTATTGATTGGTTTGATAAGGGAGCGTTCACAGATGACTTAATGTATGAGAATGAGGACTGTGTTCGTTTCCTGATACAATACGTTGAATAGCGAGGTTGGGGGGGGGGAGGGGGTGGCGATAGTAGGGGCCAGTTATACATTGTTAATTGTTGTAATTATGATATGTAATAATTGAACAGTCCTTAATACGAAGAAACAGTTTCTAATGAAAGCATTTTTAATGTGTACATACATTTATCAAAGTTATACCAATAGCAATGGTACATTAAAAAAACAACAACAACATATTGCTTCTTTTTACATCATATAATAAATACAGTGGTTCCCAACCTTTTGTGAACAGCATCCCGCTAAAAAAACAAGCAATTTAAGTCTTTTCCGTTTCGGACAAAGGACATTTAGAGCATTTTCGTGTACGCATTGGCTACGGTTACGCCGGACGAAATCCGTATTTTTTTCCGGGTTACAGCCATAGATATTGCTCCACGCGTATGGGTTTTGATAAATAGAGAGGGAAGTAATCATGTTGAATAACTGTTACAAAAATAAATAATGATTACGCCCCTTTGATTAGCTTTTATTATTTATATTTAAAATATAAGCAAAAACGGTACCTAAGAAACTCTTATATTCGGCCCTGAGAGGTCAGATCGCGAAATGGACTTTTGATGTACACTTGGCAGGCCAAGACCTACAAAATGATATATATATATATACATCATGGGTCTAGGACTTATGGTTGTTGAGATCTAGGGTGATGACGGACAGACAGACAGACAAAACGGGGACAATAGAGCATTTTGTTTTCGAAAATGCTCTAAAAATATTCGTTTTACTCGACTATCCTGTAAAGAAAGAATAAACAAAAAAAAGTTCAAAGTCTCTCGATAAAAATTTCGGCGACCCCGCTATTGGGTCCGCGACTCATACTTTGAGAACCACTGGTGAAATATAAATAAAAAAAAAACATTCAGTGAAATGATGTCACAATGGTAGAACAGAAAGACATCCAATGATATTTTTTTTTAAATGTGCACTTGCTAAATTGTTTCACACAAAAGTCACACGGTTCGATGCTGTCTGATGAACGTGGAACCGAGGCGCAAAAAAAAAAAGTTTCAGATATGATAAAATGTAATGCAATAAAATACAACTGGTCTGATCTGGTTTATGTTCCAGTTGCCGTTTTAACTCGCTTTTTTTTTTTTAAACTTTATTTCATAAAATAAACAAAATGGATCTACTGTCACGTGGCTAAACGTGTTTGCGCACGCGTGTGTGTGTGTGTGTGAGAGAGTCACGTAGCATCCCTGGCCTTTCAGGATTAGACGCCGTTGACCATAAACTTCTGCTAGGTTTCAATAATAACTCCCGACGGCTCTCTTTGATACGCGTTTCCGGTGTAGTAGGGTCACAGCGGACAAGATGTCTTTTACTGGTTCGTTGACTGAAATGGGTGGGGGAATGACACCCCTCAACTACTGGGGTCACTAAGACAGATTTGTTGTCTAAAGGAGCTTAGAGGCTGAGGGGTGGGGAGAGGGGGGGGTCGGACTCTGATGACCCGGTTTTCTTTTATAAATTCATGAGAAATGTTGATAATATAATTTATAATGATCTGTCTTGTTTAATAAATGAATCTCTTTGTTTTTATAATGAAAGTATTTTTTAAAAAAAGGTATAGAGAGTTTAAATCACCGGGCTTATGAGAAAGATTTGCAAAAGGGGTTGAGGGTGTGTGTGGGGGTGGGGGGGTCAGAGAGAACGGTTGATTCTGTTATTTTTATACTCGTCAGAAATTAGGCTAAAAAAATAAATGAAAGTAAGATGTTAAAACTCAGTATTTTTTAATAAAGATCTTTCCTTGTCAGGTACAAAACATAAAGTCTAACACACGTGTTCAGTGGCATTAATTAGCAGCGGAAACGGAGGATATTTTTTTTATTAATCTTACACATACTTCCGCAGTGTCTTCAAAATCTATCTATCTATCTATCTATCTGTCTGTCTGTCTGTCTGTCTGTCTGTCTGTATGATACACTCGGTGTTAAATTGAATACATTATTTAATTAAAAGAAACAAAACAACTCCGTATTAATTCACAACTTTAATTTACGGATGCAGAGTTTCCTTGATCGATGGCAAGCCTGAACAGTTTAGCAGTTGTCTGTATGAATCTGGCTTGTCCTGTCGAGTTACATGCTGTAACAGTAAATATAAATTAGCACCCACGGGTTGTTTATGAAGCAGCCATCACCTGTGCCGAATACCTGATCACTCGTTAGTTTCCCCCAATGGTGAGCACGGACAAATACAAAGAGATCGAATCTTTAAATACATGTGGGAATTTATGCTATAAATTGCGATATGTTTATTAATTATTGTTTGAATTGGTTAATAAATAATGTATTGCTTATTTGGCACGCCCGTTTGGAAAAAAAAGGTAACAGTAGTTCATGACAAGTTTTAGGAGTGGTATGAGTAAATATACATGTTTTTAAACAGACATTGATTTATATAATAAATAAATATATATATTAATAATACATATTACATATTATAACATTGTGTACATAGTTTTGACCAGCTCATTCATTGTTCACCTTGTCATTACGAATTCATTCAGTTGGTCCTCGCGTTACTACGAGCCAATTCATTGGGTCCTTATTTCGCCACGAGCTCATTCATCGGGCCTCCCCTTGTTCCCGTGAGAGCTCATTCGTTGGTCCTCGTGTTGCCGCGTGACGAGTCGTCCCTGGTGATTTTGAACAAGAACTCGGACCAGCGCTGCATCAGCGCCGGGATGGTGTAGATGAAAGGGTTCAGCGCCGAGTTGAGCGGCATGACCAGCACGGCGGACCAGGCGTAGGTCTCAATGCCCAGGTTGTAGCCGTCCAAGGCCATCAGGCCCATCACGCCGATGGGGAACCAACAGCAAAAGTTGGATATGGCGATGAGGGACAGGTGCTTGGCCACCTCGAAGTCCTGCAGACGCCGGTAGTTGGTGTTGGTGACGGAGCTGTGGCCCATCCTCATGTTGGCCATGGTCTTGTAGATGATGATCTGGCCGATGGCTATCAGGATGAAGAGGAACAGGTTTAGGAATATAAAGACGGTGGTGGAGAACTGCCAACCGGGCTGGCGTCGGCTGATCAGAGGCAGGCCGAGGCACATTCCGTTTGATCTGTACGTGGTCCAGTCTTGGAATGGGGGCAGCAGCGGCATGAGTGCCAGGCTGAATCCCAGGCACCACGCCAGCGCGCAGAAAAACGTTATCAGACGGCCGGACATTTTTATCTGGCCGAACGGGAATCTGATGATGAGAAACCTGTCGACTGTAATCAGGAATATGTAAAACGTGGAGACCTCGCTGGACATGGTGGACAGAAAACCCGCCAGTTTACAGATGTAGCTGTCTCGCCATTCCATTTCGTTCCAGACGTAGCTTCCTCGGTAATAGGTGTCTGCTCCAGCTATGATCAGCAGGTAGAACCCCATGAACATGTCCGATATGCTTAGGTGCATAACGAAATGGCCGTACGCCATTTTAAAAATGTTTCTCTCGTAAGTCATTCTGTAGACGATGACCACGATGTTCCCGAAGACTGCCAGTAGCCCGAACACCCAGAGCAACACGCGCAGAATGGACTCGCCCATCAGGTCCGAGCACGACGAGAAGGGATCGACCGGGGCGTCGCACACGTAGCTGGGCGTCTTGTCGCTGTGCAGCTGTGGGCAGCAGAGTTTAAACGTGTCGGTGTACAGGTGAGCCTTGATGGTCATTGAGGTAAAGATGTGCGCATACAGTCGTTTCACTTCAAGCTGTCTTAGGTCCAGGACCTGTAGCGTGTAATCTTCTGGGAACATGTCTGAAGTCATTTCAGTTATCTGTGTAGCTCTCAGGTTTAACTCCTGAAGATTTAACAGCGGGCTCAATAAGGTGTTGTGGATGGAAGAGATGCCGGTATAAGACAGATCAAGCTCGACCAGCTGGGACACCGTCCCGTAGGTGTTGAACGTCTCCGGGTGGAGGTAGTTCAGGGCGTAGTTGTGGCTCAGGTTCAGCGACTTTAGGTTCACCATGTATCGAAAAATGCTCGGACGCCTATGCTGCAGATTTCGTTGTAGCTAAAGTCGGCGCGTATAACTGACCACAGGTCATTCTGCGAATACGTGACCGCGTCCAAGTGCGTGATTCCGCAGTTAGACATGTACATTTCCAGGACATTGTACAGGTAGCCTTTTGGGAACTCTGGGAACACGCTGGAGATGTTGATCCCTGATATGTCCAGGTAGCGGGTACGTGGGTCAATAAAGCTAATGTCAGTCAGAGGGATGGACGCGTCGTAACCTTTTACAATCACGGTGCCGCCGATGCACTGAAAGCCCGGCCGACATGTTATTCCACAGTTTAGCTCGTCATCCCCCAGAGGGCAGTGAGGGTGGCCATCGCATACGTTTTCCGGGTGCAGGCATATGTCTGAGCTGGAGCACTGGAAATTCCCAGCACAGTTTAGAGGAGCCGTCTCATCCTCACCCAGGAGACAGTCGTAGACGCCGTTCCTGACGTAATGATAGGGGATGCAGTAACTCTTGATGCATTTGATGTAACCCTCAGGGCAGACGAAGTTATCGCAATTCTGAAGGTGAACTAGGCTACGGCACCCCAGCAAGCCTTCGTACCTGTCTTTAATGTAGATACACCTTGGGGCCCAGTTGTTGTAAATGTAAGTCGCATTGTCCCGCTGCGCGTAACATTTCGTGGACTCCAGTTTACCCAAGGTCTCATCTAACGGCCCTTCTGGGCCCGTGCAGTCTACCACTCCGTTTCCGAGCATGCTCGAGTAAGTGCACTGTGTTCTGTTGCACGTGAAGACGCACTCGGATATTTTGTCGTCAGACACGGACGCCATCTCGGCCTTGACGTCTCCGCGAGATGTGCACGCGTTGCAGTCCACCTCACCGTCGGCGAACCAGTGCTTGGGAAGGCAGCGGCCGTCGTGGCAGAGCCCGTTGCGGCATTTGATGCACTTCTCCTCGTCGCTCTTGTCCACGCAGTCGGCGAACAGGTCGCACTGAGCTTCCAAGGCCACACACTGTCCGGAATTGCACGTGAATTCGCTTGTGCTGTCGCACTTCCGATAGTTGCAGATCAGCTCGTCCTTCTTGTTCTGACACTGGGCAACAAAGTCGCAGACCTGGGAGTACGGGATTCTCGTTCTGGAGGCGTCGTCGCAGGAGAAGAGAACGAGACTATGTGACGAGATCCGGTTGTTGTACACGTGGTTTTCTATCACGCTAACATCCGTCATCTTCTCCGCCGTCTGTATCACGCTGGATATCGCCACGATCGTGATGATCGGTCCGTACGTGTCTGAGTACTTCGACACAAGTCCGAGCTCCCCTCTGGCTACGGCTGCCCGGATACTCTTGTCGCTGGCTTTCGTAATGTTGGGCATGTGGCTCTCTCGGAACGACGGCGGTTTTTTCGATTCGCACAGGTAGTACCTCGCGTTTTTGTAGCCGCACCCGATGCTGAACCAGCCGTCGTGCGCGTCCTGGTACTCTGACCTGTTGCGGATGCTGTGCCACGCGTCGACGATGACACTAGCCGGCACAGTTTCCCGGTACTCGGTGACGTTGAAATTCCACAACGCGCATCCCTGGATGTGACCGCCGAGCGGCTCGCCACCCTCCCAGCTCGTGTAGCCCAGAGGTATGCTGTTGATCCAGACGAACCGCTGACTGTAGGTCGTCGTGTCTCTCCTGAGCCCGATCATGACGTCAACAGAGTCGTTCGTGTCTCCCGTGCGGTTCATTATCTCGTGGATTTTAGACGGAAGAGTCTCTCTGAGATAGCTGAGTTCCTCTTTAGTTTCTATGGAAACGAGCTCCGACTCAACAGCCAGACAGTTTTCTCCCGCCTGGACCCAGTTGATGTCCGTGTTGCTGTAGTAGAGCCGGTAGCACGAGATGTTGTAGATGGCGTCCTCGTCCTCCGAAGCTTTAAAGCGGAACCAGGTGTCGTAGCACTTGAGGCACAGCATAATGGGTATCATCTGGTTCTGCATGAGGTCGCTGAAGGAGGTCACCTGCACGAAGTTGTTGCTGGGGAAGATGGACATGATGTGGACGCCAGACTCTGTGCCCACCAGCACCACCAGAAGCTTGACGGCCGTGGAGTTGAACGCCCTCATGTCGTCGCTAGTGTTGATCTGAAGAGGCTTCGCCCCGGTGGCCATCAGAATCAGGACGTGCTGAGCTTCCGGACGGGCCCCGAGGACCGAATCGTTGAAAAAGTCCTGCATGGCGTACAGGGCCGCTGATATGGGGAAGGAGATGGGCACCGGGGTGATGACATCATTTTCCAAAAAATTCTTCAGGTCCTGTTTGGTGCCGAAAGTGTTGAAATCTACCCGTGTGTTCATCTGAGGTCTGTAGTACGGGGCCGTGCCTTCCGACTGGGAGGCGATGACGGCCACCTTAACCCTGGACAGAGTCTTCTCGTTGGGCGTCACGAAGACGTCGATCACCTGGGAGAAGAACTTCATCTGCTTCTTGTAGTTCTCCGCCCCCTCCAACTTGGAGGTCGACGTCCCGGCATCGGCGACGAACAGAACGTCGATATCAGAGTTGTGGCAGTCTGTCAGGGGAAAGTCCTCCGTCTTCCTGCGCACTGTCAGGCCTGCAAGAAAAACAAGAGTTAAATGTTTTCGGATGCGTGTGTCTAACGTGATTATGTGTAAGGAAAGAGGTGGCGACAGACAAGTGTTTGAGAACAAAAAAAAACAACCACCAAACCAACTCCCATCTGTTTCTGACATACACTTGAACCTATGCTCCCTCTAGTTTTCCCGTCGTGAGGCAGCTAAAATTTGTGGTGCGTAGGGAGGGATGCTTTCCCGGGATGGCGGGATCTCGTTCGAATGTTAGCCGCCGAGCTCTAATATAAGTTTCAAATCAGATAACTTGAATTTAGCTCATGTATAGCTTTAGGGGAAATCGACCTGTCCCGGGATATCCCGGAAAAGTTACCAAATTCAATTTTAAGTGATTTGATGTTTGCACTCGTCCACGAAATGAGAGTGATTTGGATCATGTTGTAATACATTCATAAGTACAAACAAACACACACTGTTACTACTGTTATAGATACAACTATAAAGATTTTTGCCGTATAACAAGTATATCTTTATACTTTATGACGTATAGGTGTTGTAATTCAAGTTTGGTCATTTACGTCGTCCAGTATCATGATGTTTTTTGTCAAACTTGTATATTTTTTGTCTTCTAATAGATACAAACTTTTTATAAGAAAGAAAAAAAAATGTTTTTTAACGCACCCACCACCCGCGCACATGTTGTGTCGCCCAATCAAATTGCTTAAAAGTCTGCCCCTGTCTTCTTGCTGTATTTATTCCTAATTAAAAAAAAAAATCCAAATTGTAAACATTTCACGTACAACTCAAAAGAACTCAAAATACTGTTTCACATAAACTGGCATGTCTGCCTCCAAATACTCCCACCACCACTGCGTTTTTTTTTAAATGAAGTAAACGATTACCATTTATACTCTTGCCCGTGTTAATTCAGTTTGATGTGTTTTAAAAAAATGAATTAGTCTAATGCGTCTCGGGAAGGGACCAATTTTTTTTTTTTATATTTCGAAATGCCCCGTGAAATTAGAAAACCCTAGATGTGGGCTACCGTATTTAGACGAAACATTTGTTCTCAGGCATTTCATGTGCGCCGCATAAGCGAGATAAATGTGTGTGCGTGTGTGCGCGCACATGCGCACAGCTTTGAGAGAACGCTGGATTAACCCAAACACAGTAATGGTATGTTCGTTACAATACAACACTTGAGGCTTGTGTTTTCTGAGGAATACTTGAACTGCATCGATCAGTGGATGACAGAAAATAGTGGTCGGGATGGGCAGATATACTAATAATCAAAGGGTGATAGGTACCATTGTTCAGCTGAATGTTAAATTGAATTCACAGACCAGTTAGTTACACGCATGTGTACTGTTTACATTAATACTCGTACAAACAAAACCAAGAAAAATTGTAGAAGGTTGTGTTGTGTGTGTGTGTGTGGGGGGTGTACGATAAATGTATTAGAGCAGTGTTTCCCAAACTTTCCACACCTGTGTACCCCATTTTTTATTTTCCTAATACTGAGTACCCCTATTAAAAAGCATATTGCCGTTATTTCCTCCCCTTAGTCCATTCATTGTTTTCCCTTTAGCCGTGTATGATTACCCGATGTTCTCAGTCCGGTGCAGGGCCGTATCCCCTCTGGGGACACTGTGTCACAACTACCAGCCATACACCTAGTCACAACTACCAGCCATACACTGTGTAACATCTACCAGCCATACACTGTCACAACTACCAGCCATACACTGTAACATCTACCAGCCATACACTGTGTAACATCTACCAGCCATACACTGTGTAACATCTACCAGCCATACACTGTGTAACATCTACCAGCCATACACTGTGTAACATCTACCAGCCATACACCTAGTCACATCTACCAGCCATACACCTAGTCACATCTACCAGCCATACACCTAGTCACAACTACCAGCCATACACCTAGTCACAACTACCAGCCATACACCTAGTCACAACTACCAGCCATACATCTAGTCACAACTACCAGCCATACACCTAGTCACAACTACCAGCCATACACCTAGTCACAACTACCAGCCATACACCTAGTCACAACTACCAGCCATACACTGTGTCACAACTACCAGCCATACACTGTGTCACAACTACCAGCCATACACTGTGTCACAACTACCAGCCATACACTGTGTCACATCTACCAGCCATACACTGTGTCACATCTACCAGTTGTTTGTATTTAATGGAAACATGTTTTATTCTACAATTCACTTCTCTCAATGACTAAACACCCTTTTGTTGGTGTATTTATTCCAATTATAAACAAAATATTTGTCAAAGTCTCCAGAGCGAATAAAAAAAACTTAAATTATGTCTCACATATACTAGTATACTTAAATTATGTCTCAGATATACTGGTATATACTGGTATTCTGTGGATTATGTCTCACATATACTAGTATACTTAAATTATGTCTCAGATATACTGGTATATACTGGTATTCTGTGGATTATGTCTCACATATACTGGTATATACTGGTATTCTTTGGATTATGTCTCACATATACTCGTATACTTCAATTATGTCTCACACATACTGTTATCAATTATGTCTCACATATACTGGTATACTTCAGTTTTGTCGCACATATACTGGTATACTTCAATTTTGTCTCACATATACTGGTATACTTCAATTATGTCTCACATATACTGGTATACTTCAGTTACGTCTCACATATACTGGTATACTTCAATTTTGTCTCACATATACTGGTATACTTCAATTATGTCTCACATATACTGGTATACTTCAGTTACGTCTCACATATACTGGTATACTTCACTTATGTCTCACATGTACTGGTATATTTTAATTATGTCTCACATATACTGGTATACTTCACTTATGTCTCACATATACTGGTATACTTCACTTGTCCTACATATACAGGTATACTTCACGTATGTCTCACATATACTGGTATACTTCAATTATGTCTCACATATCCTAGTATATTACGGAGATGGCATAATGTAATGAACGGCTTAAAAAAATCGACTACTCCCAGGCCACTGTTAATGAAAGATTTTCAAATAATCGATTACTAGTCATACTCTAGTATAGGCTCATTCTGTCTTAATACATCTTGAAACACATAGATTTTTCTTGTGATATCCCTGTCAGTGACCAACTTTTATTCCATTATCCCGGGAAGAGACCATTTTTTAAATTCCATTATCCGGGGAAGAAACCATTTTTTTATTCCATTATCCAGGGAAGAGACCATTTTTTGTTCCATTATCCCGGGAAGAGACCATTTTTTGTTCCATTATCCCGGGAAGAGACCATTTTTATTCCATTTTCCAGGGAAGAGACCAACTTTTATTCCATTATCCCGGGAAGAGACCAACTTTTATTCCATTATCCCGGGAAGAGACCAACTTTTATTCCATTATCCCGGGAAGAGACCAACTTTTATTCCATTATCCCGGGAAGAGACCAACTTTTATTCCATTATCCCGGGAAGAGACCAACTTTTATTCCATTATCCCGGGAAGAGACCAACTTTTATTCCATTATCCCGGGAAGAGACCAACGTTTATTCCTTTATCCCGGGTAGAGACCAACGTTTATTCCATAATCCCGGGAAGAGACCAACTTTTATTCCATTATCCCGGGAAGAGACCAACATTTATCCAATATCCCGGGAAGAGACCAACTTTTATTCCATCATCCCGGGAAGAGACCAACTTTTATTCCATTATCACGGGATACAAAACGTTATGAAATGATACACCATAATGTAGTCGTAATATTGCATTGTAATTTTGTGGTTCTTTTTTTTTTTGTTTATCCATATTCCAATTACGATTTGTTCAGTTTTGTATTTTTACATACGTTTCATGCATAAAAGGTATTTTATCGAGTTAAAGAATTTAGTTCAATTAAAAAGTAACTTTAAAAAAAAAAAACGTGAATCCTATATTCTATTACGTTGTGTAATTTTTTTTTTAGATTTGAGCTCAACTTTATAGCAGGGGTTACCCAAAGTCAGTCGAATTGCAGCTAAGCTCATATCCACGGAGACCGCTCTAAGTGGTGCCAGACAGAACAAAAAAAATCCCATTGAACCCAATGTTTAATAAGACCGCTTTGAAATTACTAATTACATGTACCCGTTATTAAGAGGTATACCTCCTATTTGTTTACTTTATTTGGGACAGATGGCCGAGTGGTGTAGAAACTCGACTGTCGACCCAAGAGTCATCGGTTCGATCTTTGTTGAGGACCAAGGGAAATTATTCCAGGTGAAATTTGTTTCAAAGTCGTCCCACAAGTCCAACCAGCTTTAAATGGGTACCAGAGGTGTGCGGATCTTGAAATTTAGCGTCCGCGTCCATCCGCGGATTTCTATCAATGATCCGCGTCCGCAGAATCATCTTACAACATTGGTCCGCAGTCAGTCCGCGCGTCCGCATTACTGAAATTTAGTTGTTTAAATGACTTGAAATTTTTTTTTATGGTAACGCTAAAGAAGATCCGCGAGTCCGCAACTTAACCATACGAAGCGTCCGCTGTCAGTCCGCGGATTCGGAAAAGTCTGCGGATCTGCGTCCGCAAGCGGACGCGTCCGCTGTCCGCTCATCTCTGATGGGTACCTGACTTCAGTTGGGGAAGTAAAGGCGGCTGGGTGTTGTGCTAACCACACAATCCCTTCATATGCCGAGGTTATAGAAACAGATGAATTCTACACTTCATCTGCCCCGATGGCCCATTTGGGCTAAGGGAACTTTTTACTACATCAATTGTGAAATATCTCTGACCAGCCACTCATTCTCTTGTAAATTATAAGTTACTGTACATAAACTCCTATTCACATCACACTATAGTTATCATGTTTCAGTGATTAATGATGATAAATTGAGATAAATTGAATGGATTACAGAAGATCGACATGAGTGTGTGGGGGGGGGGAGGGTGTGTGTGTGTGTGTGTGAATTGATTAGAATCTATAGTTCCTTAGTGAAATGGACATATTAAATAAAAAAACGTATTTAGTTTAACTCCGTCGTGTCTTCTCAGAATTGTTTAGAGGAACGGCAAACACTATCTAAACAAAAATGTTTATGTTAGCTACATATTTTATTCTTACAAGACTCTAAACTTCAGTTTATATTTGAACTGTACAGACTCTCTAAACTTCAGTTTATATTGGAACTGTATAGACTCTATAAACTTCAGTTTATATTGGAACTGTGCAGACTTTCTAAACTTCAGTTTATATTGGAACTGTATAGACTTTCTAAACTTCAGTTTATATTGGAACTGTGCAGACTTTCTAAACTTCAGTTATAGTGGAGTTGTACAGATATCAACGATTAGTTTAACTTCTAAAATTATCTAAATATCACACTGCTATTTTAATTAAAACATCGGCTCAGCGACATCGATTCTCGCTGATACAAAATCAACACACAAAAAAAAAAACGGTTTTCTTTTCTAATTAGTCGAGATGGCTGACTTCTACAACAAGGCTGACTTCTTCAACAAGTCTGACTCTAACAACAAGTCTGACTCTAACAACTAGCCTTAGAAAGTTCCATAGAAAGGAACGGGTCATGAAACCCTTTAGTTTTAAAGTTATTTGTCTCATTTTATTGATTGCCTTTGTACAGTGAATAAAATTCAATGTCTTTGAGTTTGTACGGTATGGAACATTTAAAAACTGATGAAACTGAACAGATGCAAAATAATACTACTAATTGTAGCTGTATTTTGATTCTGGCCCGATATTTAGCTCGATTGACTATTATTATTTGCTAGCTGTACCCTGCAAAATCTTTGCATCGCGTTAGATTCCTTTAGGTCTGATCAGTAGGCTAGGTTATTTTTGGTTTCGGACAGATCCGATTTTTTCATGATTTTTATAACTATTGTTTACGTTTGACGATTTGAAACTGGAATACAGTTATATTAATTCTTTACTTTCGATTTAACGCAGAACCCACACCACTATTATTTATATACTAGCTGTACCCTGCAAAACCTTTGCATAGAGTTATATACCATTAGGCTTGATCGGTAGGCTAGGTTATTTTTGGTTTCGGGCAGATCCGATTTTTTCATGATTGTATTTGAAACTGGAATATTGTTGTATTAATTCTTTACTTTCGATTTAACGCAGAACCCAAATCGCTATTATTTATAACTAGCTGTACCCTGCAAAGCCTTTGCATAGAGATAGACTATTGTAAAGCCAGTGCCGAACTTAGGGATTTGGGGGTCCGGGGGCTTGGCCTCTTTTGGGGCCCCTGCATTTTGGCATTCGATACCATGACATGAGAATATGTACTTAATATTTAATGTAAAAAATAATTATTTTTTTTGGGGGGGGGCTCCCCTCAAGCTGGGGCCCGGGGGACTTTCGATTTTGGACTCCCCTCCCCCCACCCTAGGTACGCCTGTGTTCAGCTTTGACACATATTTCAAAATATTTTTTTTTAAGTTATGAAATAGTTAAAAATCTAATTAGTTGTTGTTTCTTTTTCTTACAACATCCTAAAGGATAAATTATTTCATTTAAAAAAAATGGGTCAAAGAGATCTAAGTAGTTACTTTTCAGAAAAACAATCAAAAGGATACATTCTGGAAAAAAAAAACACAATAAATTAAAAAAAAAATGTCCCTGAGAGGAATCGTACCTGGATAGTCAGCATAAAAAGAAAACCCCAAGTAGCTTGTCCATTCAGCCACCACGTAACACGATGGATTATTTTTCACTTCCACTTGACTAAGTTTTCGGCCCATACACCTTTCTCAAAAAGTAGTCCCCTTACTGAATTGTTTGTTTAAATGGACAAGATACACTTCCGGTATCAATTAATGTACGCGAATTTGCGAATAATAAATTTCTGTTGCCGCTAATTCTTTTAATTTTAATCATGAAAATCAAATAATCAAAATTTAATATATTTTTCAGTGTGATTATTTATTATTATTATTATCTTAAAAGTTGAAGCTAAAAGGTAAAATGGTTAAAAAAATAATATCATTGACCATCACCTTATCATAATGAGGTAGTAGTTTCAAACCTTTCACTACCGATTTTTAATTACTATCTATCGCACAATATATGATAACCAAAAATATACTGTTTTACATATGACCCTACATAAGTCCCTACATTAATCCCTACATAAGTCCCTACATATGACCCTGCATAAGTCTCTATATAAGTCCCTATATAAGTCACTACATAAGTTCCTACATAAGTCTCTACATATGACCCTACATAGGTCTCTACATATGACCCTACATAGGTCTCTACATATGACACTACACAAGTCTCTACATATGACCCTACATAAGTCCCTACATAAGTACCTACACAAGTCTCTACATATGACCCTACATAAGTCTCTACATAATCTGATATCGGGAGATTTTGTGACTTTAAAAACTTGTCAACGTCAGAAAAATTTAATTTTGGTAATAAATTTAAACTCATTATATCTTAGATTAGACGAAAATGTAGAAAAAATAATCGAGAATTAATAGAATTTATTGAGCTAAGTATTAATCAAGTGTATAAATAAATATCAATAACACAAAGCGACCGGAAGCCCATTATGATCTTTTCACAAATACAGCTGACGCGCAGGAATACATGTGAGAAAGGTCCATATAATTTGATTTTGTAAAATAAAATAAATCAAGCCCTATTTATTAAAAGAAAAAAAACGAAATATCATTCTTGCTGAGAACTGTATAGAAATTTGCAGAATTTTTCTTTTCTTTATATTATATCGACTTTTAAAAAAGAACTTTATTTACGAAATTAGATACATTTACGACAAACTCGCTCGCTGGTCTTATCGTCGGAGAATTTTCGATTATTACTATTGTTTACGTTTGACGATGTTAAAATAATGTCTGTTGTAATAAAAACTACAATAATTTGAATGATATTATATGTTATTTTTACTTTTTAATATTTGGGACTTCTACATATCATAATAAAAAAATACAGAACCTGTTTAAAACTGTAGATTTTTCAAAAAGAAATATCGAATCGAGACGAGGGCAAGATGTCATTTTGAATTCTTGTTTTCCGTTTTCGATTTAACGCAGAATCGAAATGAATATATTATTAGATTATTCTGCTAATGAAACCATTGACTGGATGTTGATATTGTTACATACATCGGGGGATTAGGAGGTAAAAACAAAAAAAAAAAAAATCCCAAAACCTGACACAAAGGCCCGCAAAACGAACAAACCCAACTAAAAGAGGAGGGGCGGGGGGGGGGGGACTGGATGACTAAAGGGAGTAAAGTATGTTAGATAAGTAGATGTCCCCTGAAAGCCCCCCCACCCCTCTATGTAAATCTTTTATGAAATCCTAAATGATGATACATCTGCAAAATTCAGGATAGTTAAAATATTGACTATTAATTTAAAAAAAAATATTTTTTTGGAAGACGAAGAATAACAATAAATAAATGGAACAAACCTTGAGTGATGGCCAGCATGGCCACCAGTGCCAGAGCTTGTTTCGTCAGGCTCGTTTTCACACCACACCTGTCGCGTTTCTTTATATTAGGCATGATAATTCACGGTTTGGTACTAGTCATTGGGATACCAAACCGATACAGGATAAAACGTGAGTTGTTGTTTGTTTTTAAAAAAAAATAAAAACTGATGAATGTTTTTTTGTTGTGTTGACAGGTGAAACAAAAAATAGATTTCCTTTTTATAGAGATATTCACATGAGAATAGTTGCATCGATTTCCGTCCTAATGTTGTTTATTTTTTCTCATGTGTTCTGTTTAGCGAGATACTTTAGGTCAGTGAGCTTCGTAACCCACTTTAACACTAAAGGTGATTCACTTAGTTTTCCATTTCATTTTATGTCTGATGGCCAATCCACCTGTATATATTTTTCTGTTGAGACAATTATAAATGAATTAGTGGTTTTGTCTGTGTGTGCGGTTTTTTGTCAAATCGAGAAATCACCCATTGCCTTAATTCTGTCTACGTAATTCTGTCCTCATTTGTTGAAGTGTTTAAATACTTTCCACTTTCTGTCATTGGCACCCAGCGATTAAACTATTAGTCTGATTTCTCTGCTTTACCTTAAAGGTCGCTTTTTTTTTCTGTTTCTCCGTAGATAATCCTTCCGTGTCTAAATATCACAAGATGATCCTTCCGTGTTTAAATATCACGAGATAATTATTCCGTGTCTCATTTAATATGTCACGAGATAATCCTTCCGTGTCTCATTTAATATATCTCGAGATAATCATTCCGTGTCTCATTTAATATGTCACGAGATAATCCTTCCGTGTTTCATTTAATATATCACGAGATAATCCTTCCGTGTCTCATTTAATATGTCCCGAGATAATCCTTCCGTGTCTCATTTAATATGTTCCGAGATAATCCTTCCGTGTCTCATTTAATATGTCCCGAGATAATCCCTCCGTGTCTCATTTAATATGTCCCGAGATAATCCTTCCGTGTCTCATTTAATATGTCCCGAGATAATCCTTCCGTGCCTCATTTAATATGTCCCGAGATAATCCTTCCTCGTCCTTTCGTCTTAATCCTGCGTTGTTTGCTGTAAATTTGTCTTCACAAATACAACGCCTAAAAAGACTTTCTCTTTGAACGAAATCGTCACCGGCATGGCATCTTGGTGCGCGACCATTGTTTGATGAGTTGTTTAATGAGAGTGAGTTGTGCGTTGTTAACTCTGGGTGAGCTCATTTATTTGTTGTCTCCTCGTCACATTACCGTCTTGACACGAAGCTACCTGGCGACATTGGCGGGCGACGCCGTGTCTCTTGTTTTACCCCCCCCCCCCAACCCCACACGCACTCCCTTGCCTTTTGAGTGGACGTGCCAGAGTTTTCCGTCCACCGTCGGGGGCTGTTTACTTGAAGATGGCCGCCGTAATGTGTGAGCTGACGTCTTTACATGGGCGTTGATGACGCCGCGTGGATTCATTTGTGGGCGTTGGCTGCACAGATTGTATAGTGCGGCTAAAAAAAAGCAGGGTGGCTTTCATGACTTAATTGTACTTAGATAGGGGAACGTTTTCTTAAACATGATCTTTGTAACTAAATCTTGATCTTTGATATCCTTGTCAGCTGTTATGATAGTACGCATTATTTACAATATGTTTGAATAATGTCTTGGGGCATCTCTTCTGAAAGTCTTGCATTACCCCTATCATCTTTTTGTGCCAAATGTTAGGATTTCTTGTAAGGATAAAATATGCAGTTGTGGCGTTTAAAATGTACACTTTTCAGGTCATGGGAAAAAAAAAAACTATTTCAAACGAGATTTAGTCAGCATGAGCCATTGGCTGGGCAATATGAGTATACTAAAGGTAGTGTCCGCGTAGGATACTGAAATACTTATACTTAATGTTGCCTGTTTAACTGATGTATGTGATGTCCCTGTGACGCCGCAGAGGGCGCCAGCGGAAATGTTCGTGTGACAATATAAGAGAATGGACAGGGGCTACCGATGAATGAGAAGGGGACGGATGGCCGTGCGGTAAAGCGCTCGACTGTCGACCTAAAGGTACCTGGTTCGGTCTCCGGTGAGGACCAAATACATTTTTCAGGTCTTGGCTCAAGTTCTCTATATATCTCCCATGGTGCCTCCATGGCAATTGCATCATCGGGCATGATGGGGATGAAAGAAGGGCGCCATAAAAACCATCCCATTCATCTCATCCTTACAGGGGACTTCAAATACAAATGAATGAAGGGGGCGGATGGTCATGTGGTGAAGCACTCGACTGTCGACCTGAAGGTACCCGATTCGATTTCTGGTGAGGACCAAGGAAAATTTTCAGGTCTTGGCTCAATTTCTTGATGTATGGTGGGGATGAAAGAAGGGCACCATAAAAACCGTCCCATTAGTGGTTCATAGGATCTGAGAGATTGCATCTTACCCAACACACCAATGAATGAAGAGGGGACGGATGGTCGTGCGGTAAAGCAATTATCAGGCCACCACAGAGCTGTAGCTATATATTGAGGCGCCCTGTCGAGTTTTTTTTTTGGCACCCCTCGCATTCACCTTTCAGTCAATTCATTCCATTGATCGGAGGATAAAAATTGCGCTGAAATCATATGTAGTATGAACCAAACTTTCATTGAATGTTTTCAATACAAATCATGGAGTTCATTTTCCAAAAAGAATGAAAAAATTGTTGGCGACAAATAATTCCCTCCATTTATCAGTAGACGTAATTAATGGACGAACACAGAGACTCCGGAGACAACTTTTAAATACACACAGACACAATATATATATACACTAGTCGTCCCGCGGCATAGTATACGCCACCTTATCAGTCAATATAATTACTGTAAATATTTTTTTAAATAAGCAATCAAGCAAAATAACAGGCTGACATATTCGGAGAAAATACATACTATGCAAAGTTGAACTTTGACCTATCATTTGCAGACTTTATGGTCACTATCTGGTACCTTCCAGCAACTTGTTTTATTTTATTTTTAGTTAATTCTTTTGGATGCCTTGATGTGGTCGATGAGCTGCCAGACTTAATTTTCTCTTTATTGGTTAGATATATTTTAATGCCTTTTTAAAGATCAGAATTTTTTTCATTCCGATTCTAACAAACATATTGCCGGGGGTGGGTGTTTTAATTTGCATTGCTTTTTATTTTTGGTTCACTTTGTGTCTGCCTCAATCCACCCCTTTCCCCAGCACACTATAGTGTTATTTTGATGTACAATTTTTTTTTTCATTCAGGCCATGCCAGTCTCCATATTACTTGTGTTGTGTATTTTTTTAAGACCTGCTCAACACAGCTTAAGATTATTTTAATATAACCTTCATCCTACATTATTCAGTACAGACAGATGTTAGTAAATATTTTTTTTGTAATGCGTACATATTCTGAAACAGTTAACATCTGTTTGTAATGGTCATACATATTTATAATTTACTAAATCGGGATTTTCCCCTAAGCAGCAGCACAAAGATATCAAAACAAAAGATTTCACCATATCTAATATTTTATTGTCTACACTTCAGCATTGAATGTGTTCTCTTGACCCAATTTGTAGCCTAATGTTAGCGCGGGGCCCAGCCACAGCATTTTCACATCTTATCTATATTTATACACTATTTTGTGAATTCTAAAATTGGAAATTGGTTCAATATTGCTTTATTCTTCACACATAATTGTATTATTAAATGTGTTTTTATTTCATTTTATTTTTTTACAATAATCAGTTGACAGATTCTATTTTATGTACAGCATTCCCTCATATTACGCGGTTAAACGGCTACAGAATTTACCGCGACTGGGGATAAATGAGATATTTAAAAATCTGGTTTTATAAAAGAAATCAGAAAAAACGCGAATTGTCGAACGTTGTTGAACGCGTGTTGCTTTCTGTGATGTATTCGGGAGTTATCCGGGAATTCTAGCAGGCCGTCGCCTCGCAAGGTTGGTCGAAGAGGAGAAATATATATATACGGCTACCATATATAGATATATATATATACAGACACACTTAATGAATCCATCCCTCGCTATGATCATGAGCACCGATAATGTATTGAATCCACGGGGGCGACAATTTTTCACTTTTATCAACCGAAGACGCCCGACCCCAATCAGAGATTACAACATAGGCCCCCCCGTACATACAGGGCCGGCCTTACGAATTGCGGGGCCCAATTAAACGAATGCTTGCGAGGCCCCCTCTTCTAATTTTTTGTTTTTTACGAGTACAACTATCACTGTTAATTAGATCATGTAAATTGCGGGTCCCCTGCCAGGTGCGGGTCCCAACTTGGAGCAATCGGTCAAAGCCTAAGGCCGGCCCAGCGTTCATAATAACGTTGTTGTTTTTTTTTTTTTTAAAGTGAATCCTTAAGTGAATTTGTTTCAGAATATGCCACGTTTTTCATTAGGACCCTCTACTTTTAGCACGACAGTATCAATGTTAATGTGTTGTACTTTTTTGCCTTTTTTTTAAAAAAAAAAAAAAATCTATCCGTGATATTTAAGTAAACAAATAAACCCGCTCCCCGTGCATCTGTTAAGCGATGCTTTCAACAACCAGTGTCCGTGGAGGTAAAAAAATTATTCTACTTATCATGTCGTTGGAAACTATGTTAGCATTTCTTTTTTTTTTTTACTTCAAGTCATTATTGAAACTGTCGCCTGATTATTGTTTCATCCTTTCCCGCCTCCCCCCCACACACCCCCCCCTCCCTAACCCTTTTTTTTTTTTCTTCCTTATTTTTTTTTTTTTTTCTCCCCCCCCCCCTCCATTCCCGTGTGTTTCAGCGCGTTCCCCCCAACCCCCCCCCCCCACTGCACCCCATTCACCCTACCCCTCCCTCCGCCGTTGTGGATGTAAGTGCCTTTGATTCGATATGTTATTATTTTTTTTTTGTAATCTCTTCAAGACTCTTGATCACTAAACCTCTGGGTTGTTGTTATTGCACGGCTTTCCGTTGATAACAGGCTGTCAGATCTTCTTTGGTCGCCTCTCAAGACTATACGGTGTGTGTGTGTGTGTGTGTGTGTTATTTATTTTCCTGTTGCTATTATAAACACCAGGACTGGATGGTGTCTAAAGGAAATATGTATCTGTTTATCACGTATCACTTTTAAAGTGTATGTGGGAGAAAATGTCATTTAGTTTACCTCGGCTACCACTAGGAAACATCACATAGGTAATTGTGGCATGGGTGATAACGGCATAGGTGATAGTGGCACGGGTAATTGTGACACAGGTGGTTGTAGCAGAGGTAATTGTGGCTTAGGCGGTAGTAGCATGGGTAATAGCGACACAGGTGGTTGTAGCAGAGGTAATTGTGGCTTAGGCGGTAGTGGCATGGGTAATAGCGACACAGGTGGTTGTAGCAGAGGTAATTGTGGCTTAGGCGGTAGTGGCATGGGTAATTGTGACACAGGTGGTTGTAGCAGAGGTAATTGTGACACAGGTAGTATTGACTTGAGCAAATGGATTATCACGGGAGCCCACGGGGCAAATGCATTATCACGGGAGCCCACGGGGCAAATGCATTATCACGGAGCCCACGATTATGAGGGCCCCGCAGTTCATTAAACCATTTGCGTCTCATTTCCCCCACGCACGTTGTTTGCCCGGATATGTGGCCAATGTAATTTGTGAGTTTGTGCGCCAGATTTGGTATGGACAGAGACAGACCGCGCGGGTTCAAGTCCTACTGACGCCACTTACATACAGAGACGTACATGTAAATGTGTGTGCATGTATGTTTGTCACGTGCTGGTGAGCATGGTGAGTTCAGTTCGTGAGCTTTTCCACCCCGCACGATACGCCGATTCGTTTCAAGATTTCATCTTGTGCTGGTGTCAACTGGGGAATTCCCCAAGATCTGTTTGTCGTTTTTTTCTAAAGTTTTTCATCTAACTTTAACGGCAATGCGGATAAATTTTTCAAAGCTTACACACACACACGCACGCACACACACACACACACGCACGCATACAAAGATGCGTATCACATATCTATTTCTCTCTGTATCCAGACTACTGCCCGACCAAAACAATGTAGAACAATTGTATGTAACGTAAACAGTTGGACTGAAAGTCAATAAAAAAAAAAGATCAAAAGTACGGAGGACTTCTGTCATCGAGAAGTAAGAATACTGGATCAAAAAACAACAATTGTAATTGAAATAAATCTGTTTACATCAAAAAAATAGAACCTAGATCAAACCAAATCATTAGTTTTACTTTTGTTTTTTTTTTATTCGCTCGCATGACAAATAGAAAGTGGATGTAATTGAATCACGTGTCTTGGCCAAATCCAGAACGCAAAAAAAAAAAAAATAATTTAAAACTAAAAATATTAATCGTTATGTTTTTACTTCACCAAGTATTGTTTCCACAATAAAGGTAATCTGGGTCTGGTGGTGGGGGTGGGGGGCTGCTACAGACTTTGATCGAGTACTTACTGAAGTCGGTCGGAATGAGGCAATAATGAACTATACACGTTGTTTTCTTTGGTAACTAGCCCGCTGGTATTATGCGGCCAATGTAATTGCGCATTAAAAAGAACCATGCAGTAAGTCCCAACGGCCCTGTGGATGTGACATCATAGCTCCAGAATCAAACACTTCTCACAGTGTAAAAAAAAATCTCAAATTAATATTATAGTACAAACTATTTGTGACTGAATACTATTAAACACATTTTGGGGGCAGAGATGCCTGCCTTAACAGCATTATTGTCTCTCACCCCCACCCCCAACCCCCCTTTTTCCAAACCAACGCCTTCACCAAGGTTTCAAACAGATGCTAACTAAAAAATATCCCATTTTATAAAGATGCACTTTAAACCATTCTCCTTACAACTTCTCACACATGCCCATTCAAACATACCTACATGTATGCACAAAAAATGCATTTCTTTTGACACAGACAGAATACATTTGGAAAGGGCACACGACGAGAGTTTAGATTTCCACTGCCCTGCAAAAATACTGTTTACTTTTGTCATGCGTTACGATCTTCCCGGGCAACGACGGGTATAAATGCTAGTCTATTTAAACAAATTCTGAATCCATTCCTCATTAATAGACATGTCAAGAATTACATGTAATATTCTGAACGTAATAGAATAACACATGTGTTTATGTGTTTAATTTTAATTTGTATGAATGCATTTATTTTTTCCCCCACATTAACGGATTTTTTTTTTCTCTCCCTCCCCACCCTCCCCCCACCACCGATCCGGTCATTATTTCAGACGCCACCGAGTTCTTCCAGAACGTAGAGCAGAATCTCTCTGTCCACTTGTCCAACATGCCCAACAGATTCTGTCTGACACAGCTCCTGAGTTCATGGGTGAGTTTCGTTGTTGTCTTAACATGTTTACTGCCAGTGGTGCCAGGTGCCGTAATGCAGTGGTCCCCGATCCGCGGACCGGTGCCGGTCCTTGGATCAAATTATTTCCTTTTTACTTATCGTGGTATATTTCCCTCGGGATAGAGTGACTTCCGTTGACGAGAGGTCAACCGGAAGCTGGGCAGCTGTTAGCGGCAGTGGCATTGTAAATCAAAACAATCTAAAATATAAATAATCAAAGTCCCTTATTCCCCCCCCCCCCCAGTGGGCCGCGGAGAAATTATTAAACGTCCACCGGTCCGCGGATAGAAAAAGGTTGGGGACCACTGCCATAAACAACACAACAAATAATTCCAGTCTCTCTATGTACACAGTATGCAGGGTCTGTATACCCCATATATATATATATATATATATATTACACTGGTAAACAGTGAATTCATTGCCAGTGATATTTGAATCATTTTATACAAAGTCAACTATGCTGATTTAGAATATGTAAGTGCTTTTGCTAGATTGGCTCTATTTTTCATAGTTTATTACATTTTTAGCTTAAGCACATGCCAACTTTATTAACTTTTTTCCTACTTAGTATTAAAAACAGTTTACATTAGTCTGTTACTTCAGTCTTAAAGGCAACTTAGTTGACAAATAGCATATATAAATAAATTCATAATTTAAAAAGCCACAATTTAGAATTAAATTATAGCACATTTTATAATATTAAATTACAAGTTAATTTATAATGTTACCGTTAGATGTGAAGGTCAACTTAGGGAATGGTGTACTCTGTACATCAAGTATCTGCCAACGTAGGGACGGATGTACTTGCGTACATCAAATAGTCAAATAATAAGTGCTAGAAATAGTTCAAATTCTAATTCATCAATGTTGTGAATCAGAATTTTCAGTTTTATTAAATTTAAAAGATAAAAATATCCATAGTAAGAATTCCATAAACTAGACTTTCCAATTTTTTTTTTTGCCCAGACCTAAGCCGGAATTTAACGATTTTAAGTACAGTAAATATTTCCGATCAGAACTCAACAAGTTCAAGAAATCTTTCTTAAATCAATCATATATTGTTTTAAATTTTCATGTGATGTATTCGAAAAAAAAAACATTCACCAACATGGGCGTCGCTAGGCATTTTTCCAGGCGGGGGCAAAACAACGCTTTTTTAAAAATTTAACTGACAATGCCATCAGTCTCATTTTTCATCTAAATTCAAGTTAATAATTACATTAATTATTTATATTGAAATAAAATAATGCATTTGAAAATTCAAACATTTTGACAACACGTTCCTATTTTTTTATTTTTTTTTTTTGACTTCTATAACTTGATTTGGCCTTCGAAATGTTTTTGGCATTCGGTTTTTTTTAATCTAACAACTCTTGTTTGTTTACAATCGTCTGCCAATAACTATTTTAATTCAGACATTCAAAAGTAAAATTAATATAAAAAGATGGATATCAGAAATTTTTTTACAGGCTCAACAAAATGAAAAGTAGAGCAACCGAGGGATTCCGAAATGCCGTTATTAGAAGATATTGGGGCGTCTGCAGCATCTGACTTATCATTGGCATAGAGTACAACAGTACAAGTTCAATAACTAGACAAAACTGAACACTGTTTCTAATTTGATTGTCGCTGTCAGTTCTTCATTTCCTAAAATTAATAGTGTAAGGTATGTATTGACACACGACCTTTCAAATGAGTTGAAATTGCAGCTGATTCGTGATTGTTGGACCCTGATAAAAATATGATTTTAGAGCTGACAATGATGAAAACAGAGTTTATAGATATGCATGGTTATCAGACTATTCAACGTGGCTTGCATACTTACAAATGTTAGAAGGTGCCTTTTGAAAATATTGCGTGTTGTTTCCGCAAAAAGTAATTCGAGGCGTTCAGGGGGCATTAGTCATCAAACCATGCACAAAATTTAAAGATTTCAACGAAGATGCACGTATCCACATGCAAAGCACATGGCAAAAAGGCTCTCATAAAGATGCAAGCTATTTTGTTGCACTATTGGTAGCCAAAGCAGTTTCTATAGATGAGCAGTTTAACTCATCATTTAGAAGACAAATTCAAGAAAATTGCAACAAACTGGGTCCCTCCATTTCTAGAAACTTTTTTTTTGAGGCATGCATGATTGGGCACTTTGTAGAAAAGAATCAAATTCTCCTAATTTTCATGATTTGTTAGAATTTCGTGTTGAACCTGGAGATTATGTTCTTGATAATCATTTGCCAATAAGTTCTTGAGGTGCTAAGTATAACTACGCAAAACACTATCAACGAAATGTGTGGGTCTCTCGTGCGTGAAGACGTTATCCGTGAAGCAAATAATTCAGTTACATTTTACAAAAGGTGTTGTAGATGACATTGATGTCGACATTCAACATCCACGACAACCTGGAAGACAAATGAAAAGGGACAAGTCAAAATTGATTTGCCTGAGGATTATTTTAGAATAACCAGTTTTATACCTTATTTGATTCTATTATATCAAATGGAAACTCGTTTATGTGTAAAAAATAAACCAGCATTTTCCCTTTTAGTTTTGAATCCCTTTTTATGACAAAACTAGAAAGACTCGCATTTAAGGATCAAGCCAGGGCTATTGCTGAATATTACGCATTTGACAATTTAATCCAGGAGAGTGAAACCTGGTATGATATATGGAAATGTAAAACTAGTAAAGGAGAAAAAACAGAAACAATGACTCTATGTCAGGTTTAAGATGAAACCATTTTTTTCCCATGATTAAGATGGCTCTTCCAGTAACAACATGCACAATAGGGTGGAGTGAATTTTTTTTTATTATTTTTTATTCTAATAGCTCAAAATGGTTGCCAAATGGTCTAAATAGTTACGGCCTAAAATATTTTTTATGTAGTTTAACGATTACCGGTGCCCCAAATTGAAGGCATTCAAAATTTAAAGGACAACAAACTTAAAGCATTATAACAATTTTGAATGAAATCAACATCTCGATGATCAGATGATCTGGCAAATTGCTTCATGCACGCTGGTTGACAAACGCGAACGGGATACTTTGTTTTTATATTGCAACGATGTCTCATTCATTTGAGCTACAAGAACTTTCAACTTATATTCTGAGGATTTATAGCCCTGTTTGGTTTGACATTTAAAAAAAAAACCGTCGTGCAAAGACGGTGACAGGCACTTGTGGAAGACCATATTCCTGTCACGTTATTTGTCTCCTGCCTTAAGAAAAACCGACGATCCTGACTTATTGTAAATTGTTACATTGTTAATTCATAAACATAATTTAGTTCGGCAGTTTATATTTGCACATTGACAATACGAATATCACTAATAAGATGTTGATTTCATTCAAAATTTTTATAATGTTTTAAAGTTTGTATCCTTTAAAATTTGAAGGCTTTTGGGGTATCGATAAACGTTACACTACATAAAAGATATTTTAGGCCATACCTACTTAGACCATTTGGCAACCATTTTGAGTTGAGCTATTAGAAAAAAAAATTATTTTTTTTCACTTTACCCTAATGCACAAACGAGTAATCATTTAGCTCTTTAAGACGAGTAAAAACGTGTTTACGCTCAACAATTGATGATGATCGTTCATCTGGTCTTTGTATGATTAGTCTATCAAAATTTTAAAGAAAATGTTATCAATCGATCAGGACAAATACCAAGACGTTTACATTTTTACATTATTTTTTTACATTACACATACATTTTATACTTTATTTTATAAGTATAGTAGCTGTTTGATACTATAACCATTATTTAAAAAATTATAATAATGTAATCAGTTATAATTGCAGGTATAATTCTTTTTTTATGTTTGATATGTGCACCTTGTCTTCAATCTTATAAACTTTCAGGAAATTTAGCTAACTTTTATTGTAACAACTTATGACATTTTTCCAAAATTTCGGGGAGGGGGGGGGCAATGCGCTATTGTTTCCGTTTTGTCCGTCTGCCATCACCCTATATCTCAGCAACCATAAGTCCTAGGCTCATGATGTATATACTTTTTTGTAGCTCTTGGTCTGCCATTTCCGCATCAAAAGTCAATTTCGCGATCTGACTCTTTCTGAGGGCTTGGCATCAGTGTTTCTTAGGGTACCGTTTTTACTATATAAGCTATATTAATTATTATGTCACTTTCATGGCCTCATTCTACACCTTATACGCTGTGGTGGCGCACTCAAATGAATGGGTTATTGAACGGAAGTGAAATAATTTTTTTTCAAATATAAAGAAACGTCTTTTTATTAACATTTTTTTCAGATATATACATTACACAATTGAATTGATAAACATTACCACAATTTACAAATATTTACTGAAAGCTAACTTACGTACTGATACATAACACGAAAATGCGCTAACACGTCCTGTGTCCAGAATGGAACAGGCTTAAGATGCTGGTGTTATATTTCTTTGTTCTATGTTTTTTATTTTTACTACATTATAATAAAAGCCACCTCGGAGAAGTTGGTTAGGCTTTATTTTATAATGGTATATTTTATGTTCAAGAAATATTTCCACACATCGTTTAGTTTCTTCTAAATATCGTTACAACTTTCGTATGAGTTTATCTGAGTTGCGGGGAAAAAACCAGATTGATTGATCAAATAAAAAACCGTTGGCATTCGGTTACGTAATGTTTTAATTTACATTGTGATTTCCTGGAGGGGCAGAGAAAGAGTATTTACCGAGATGGGGGGGGGGGTCAGAGAGTCCGGCAGTAATCAAAGACTTTTATGTTTGATGCCTTTCTTTATGATATATTGATTATTGTCATTATTACCCTTTGTTATGTGTTTTGAATGAGCTCACGTGTCTGCTTATTTATTTCTTAAATATTCGTAACAGTATTTACGCATTTGATATACATATATATTATAAAAAAAACATTGTTTATTTTTTTTAATGTTTCAAAAATTTATGTAGGGTTCTATGTGTGAATATTATCAAAAGAATGGACCAATACCTGAAGAAAAATGTTTATTATATACTTTACAAATCTTAGAAGGTCTGGAATACTTGCATCAAAATAACGTCATTCATATGGATATTAGAGGTAATTTAATATACAGGCAAATAATGTCATTCATATGGATATTAGAGGTAATTTAATATACAGGCAAATAATGTCATTCATATGGATATTAGAGGTTATTTAATATACAGGCAAATAATGTCATTCATATGGATATTAGAGGTAATTAAATATACAGGCAAATAACGTCATTCATATGGATATTACAGGTAATTTAATATACAGGCAAAAAGTTTGTTAAGAAATAGAATAAACAATTTAAATGATCTTTTTTTCAAATACATTATGATGTTATATAAATTGAATGACTTTTTTTTCTATTTAGCTAACAATATACTCATAGAGACTGAGGATCATGTCAGAATCTCCGGTTTTGAATGTTCCAGAAAAGTTTCACAAATAATTCAACCTGAAGAGCCTTGTAGCCTTAGATGGACAGCTCCTGAGCTGATAAATCCAGATTTTGGTGAAGGGATGTGTGGTGTCCAGGTTGATATTTGGTAAGATGCTGAATCAGTTATTTTTCATGCAAAATTCAAGACATTTGCAAGAGATTGTAGTACCATACAATATATATATATATATATATATATATATATATATATATATGTGTGTGTGTGTAAACATAGATAAAACTAAATGTTTAAATGAATTATACTAAATGAAACAATAAACTTCCTTTTTTGAATAGTGTCAGTAATATTTTTATTATTGTATTACAATGGGCGACAAACTAAATAACTAAAAATATATTGTTGTTGATGTTGTTGATGTTGTTGTTAATGTTGTTGTTGATGTTACTGATGCTGTTATTGCTGTTTATGTGGCTTCTGTTAATGTTAATGCTGTTGTTGATGTTGTTGATGTTGCTGCTGTTGTTGATGTTGTTGATGTAGCTGCTGTTTTTGTTGTTGTTAATGTTGTTGTTGATGATACTGTTGTTGTTGTTGATGTTGCTTCTGTTGATGTTAATGCTGTTGTTGATGTTGCTGCTGTTGTTGTTGATGTTACTGCTGTTTTCTCTGTAGTTGATGTTGTTGATGTTGTTGTTGATGTTACTGCTTTTTTTGTTGTTGTTGATGTTGTTGATGTTGTTGCTGTTGTTGTTGATGTTGTTGTTGATGTTACTGCTGTTTTTGTTGTTGTTGATGTTGTTATTGATGTTGTTTATGTTATTGTTGTTGATGTTGTTGTTATCAAAGTAAAACGATAATGCTAATAATTATCTCAAATCTGTTAACAAATTTAACGATACAATCAGGATCCGTCTTAAAATTCCAGAGCCTAAATATTGAACAGTAGCTTATTTAAATTGATCATGTTGGAAAGATCATATGAGTAAGTGTACCATTGTGATCGGAGAACCTGTTCGGCACAATGTTATGCCGAATTTTCGCGAATATCGTACAAAGAATTCAAAGTAGGTTTAACTGTATAGGTTTCAATATAATACCATTGATTTTAAAACTTAATTGCTTTTATCAAACAGATATTAGCGATTACATTAGTAAACAGCGATACATTAGTAATAGCGCTTCCATTAGTAAACAGCGATTCCATTAGTAATTAGCAAAATCATTTGTAACAACGATTCCAGTAATAACAGCGATTCCATTGGTAACAGCGATCTAGGTCCTACACAGCGATTGTATTTCTTTATTTTAAAATTTTAAAAATGAAATTTATTATATAATTTTCATTAATATGCATCATTTTAGTTTTGTCTGAGCCAATCATCCCAGTCATCATGATTTCTTATAGAAACATCTGTTTTTTTATGTATTAGTGTTTCCGATTAACAGCACTTCTCTAGAACGAATTCAGCTCCCAAACCGGGATTTGACTGTACTATTATTTAACTGAACTTAATATGTACATGATATTTGTAATGGATTTGCATAAACTGTTGTTTTTTTTTACAAATAACTCTATTGGCAGTCTATTGCTATGGATGCTATTGTAAACAAATTAATGAAATGATGATGATATAATTAGATTTGGGAAATCAAAATCACTAACAGTTGTTAAAAATAAAAACAGAGGTTTTCAATATAACTGTTTCCTAACATTTTTTTTTTAATTTTGCAAGCGCGCATGTACCGCTGCTTTCACCTATTAGCACGCGGTTAGCAGATCTCGATCTGAAACATGTATTTTTATTGATGCAAGGGAATAAATAAATACATAAACAGAAGTTTTGAGTTAAGAAAACGATCAGAAAAATTAAAACGCCCAAAGAAACGCCCTAGTGGAGCCGAATGTTGTGGATACCCGACAGTCAACCTGAGAGTCCTGGATCGATCCTCAATAAAACCTGGAGTTTTTCAAAGTGAAATTTGTTTCATAGTATCCCCAAGTCCACCCAGCTTTAAATGGGTACCTGACTTAATTTGGTGAATTAAAGGTGGCTGGGCGTTGGACTAACCACACGATCCCTTCATATGTCGAGTTTATTGCAACAGATAATTTCTACAATTCATCTGCCATAATGCCCGTTTAGGATACTTTACAAGAAAACGCTCACTGGGAATAGAAACAAGTAAAAGTTATCAATGGCTAAAAGCGAATGATTTTGTCTTTTTAATTTTTCCGCATATGAAAAGTTATAAATAGGCATGATGAGAACTCATAAGATGATTTCTTTTATTCCATTTCTCATAGGAGTCTTGGTTGTACAATTGTTGAAATGTTGACTGCCGATGTTCCCTATGAATATTTCAAGTCAGTTACATCTGTAGTTATAGAAATTAGTAATGGCAGACCTCCCAGAATGAGAGCTCATGTTTCAGAACATATTAAAAATATCTTAACTGATTTTTTTGAACCGAAAGCAAATATAAGGATGCCAGTCTCGTTAGTTCTTAATTCAACATTTAAGGTAAATCTGAAAATTTATAATAAATGCTAACACAAATTGTATTGCATGATTCTCATTATTTGATTACATCTTATTTGACCTGTAGACCACATTAAAGAATGTTTGAACCTGCTACATTTTAAAAGAAGAGACTTTGAATAAAAATAAATTGGTTAGAAGCACTTATATATGTGTTTTTAACCTATCAATGATTTATTTTTATTCAAGATCTCAAGATATATATGTGTGTGTATATATATATCAGGGTTCCACTCAAAAAAATTCTGAGTTTTTATCCTGCCACCCTCAAAATGTGTTAGTAATGTTATAAGAATAAAATTGGCAAAATTTGAATGTTTTCTGATAATATTTATGGATAGCTCAACAGTGTCAAAGTTTTGCAATAATCATTGTTTCGCGACATTACCATACGGTAATCGCTAACCTGCTGTAACACAAAAAAAATTGTTTAAAGACACATATTGCTGTAAAAAAGAACAAACAACTGTTTTGTACATAGCACCAGAATAGTAACTTTCAGAACCTTCAGCTAATAAACATAAAGAGTCAATTCAACATAGTTCAGACTTAAAGATCACTGTTCACTAATCAAATGTCTTCAAGTCTAAGTTATGATATTCTAGCTGCGGATGGGACAGTTATGGTGGACTTGTTAGCATTAAGAAAGTCATGACGGTGTTTCTCTACTATTTGTAACAAAAACTGTGTCTGTTCCTCTTGATTGGTTGGGTACTCCATTGAATGCTCGGCTGCATCATTGACGACTTTCAAACTAGCAACTTTCTTCTGGCCAACAATGTAGTTGTTATCAATGGCCCATGTGTCTGATTTCGTGGTCAGGAAATCTTGTGGTATGTTCATAGCTGTGAAAAGTTTTCTGGTGTGTTGCGATACAAAACCATAAAGTTTATTTTGTTGTAATGTTGGACAAAAGGCTATTCTGTGAGGATGATCTGTTGTTATCTTGTCAAGTGCTTCAAACATGGCTAACTTCATTTTAAATGAAACATCATAGTCAAAAAATGCAAAGCTTACCAGAATTTCACTCAAGTACCACAAGTGTCCAGAGAATCATTTTATTGCTGCATTGGCAACGGTGTCATTTGTTTCCTTAAGTATGAAGGTGTTGAAGTGACCCAGTGCAGTATGTTGGAACTGAGAAAGCAAAATGAACATCTTAAGGCTGTAAATCAGTTTTGTCATCCACCGGACCCGGTGATAAGCTCTACGATCCAGAATATTTTCATCTGCACCACAAGCTGCATGTAGAAAAAGACGTGACAGTTGCTGAACATCACGATAATCATCTCTGGGCTGAAACACTGTTAGCTGATGCTGAATGAAGTGAATAAGTTCATCCCGAACTGGATTGAGAACCACTGCAATATAATCTACATCCATTCTACTTGCATACATTGATGTGTCAATTGAGCCCCAATATACACGACATCTCTGGAATAACTTGATATTTGATCCACTAGATGGCCCCATCGGTGAATCAAACACCTTTGCCACAATGAGTTCCATTATGTGGCGCATGCATGCTAAGCTGATCAATTCTCTGCCAAGTTTCTTCGCCAGAAAACAGAAAGACGATCAATGAACTCTTGAGATGTTAATGCAGGCAACTTTTTTCCATCCCAGTTTTGAAGCGAATATGATGATAATGACACGTTATTGTCGAATAGTAGCTGTACTTTACAACAGTAGTTTTCTTAATACAATAGAATCAAACATAAATAACAAAATTAGTTATAAAGCAGAAAACAGAGAAGCAAAGAATATATTTTACACTGACATGAAAGTATAAATAAGTTACAGAAATTATATAAATAAGTAACAGAAATTGCCTCCGGTTTGCATTGTATGTCAAATACAGGCATTTTCGCATATAATATAAAACATCGAGTCCATTGAGCTACCTCTAAATATCACTGTATCTTCATGAAACTTGGTAAAATTACTTTACATAACAAAAGGAAAAAAATTAGGGGGTGGGACAATGAAACTTAAAAAAAAAAATTCCCATGGCATTGAGTGGCACCCTAATATATATATATATATATATATATATATATATATATATATATATATAATATATCTTTATATAGTGACCCCTTCTCCATTTTTGAGTGTATGATTAAAACTAGCCAATCAAAACCCTTAGTGGACAAAAACAAACAAAAATCTATTAATTTATTGAAGATTTAAAAAAATCTGAGGCGTGAAAGTTTTTGTGTTTGTGGCATATCATTACAAAATCGTGCGCATTTTTTTTTCCATTATGTATAATTTTCATTTTTTCTTTTTAATCATAGCAAACCAAAATATTACTTTCACTCTTTATATCTATGGTTTCACTGATCTTTGCTAACTTATTGAAGCCTAACGTCACTTAAAAATCAATATTCATATCATGATTATCGTATATACGATTTTTTATGCAAGATTTTTTTATATTTCAAAAAAAATTTTTAATAATTTTTATTTTCAAGTCTGTTTTTTACGGTTTCAGAAATATACAGATGTTCATGTAAATACTGCAATAGATAAAACACTGAATAACTTTGTAGACCAACCAATGGAAACTGTGAATACAAACTCGGCAATTGAGAATGAAACAAGTAATATAAGGTTAAAAGACAAATGCCATGCTAGGAAATTAAATCACGAAATGTGGAGTGTTCTGATAACAGCTTCTAAAAATATGTATACCCAGGTTGTTGAACATCTGTTAACATTTGGAGCTAATATAAATGCTAAAAATAAATCTGGGTGGACTGCACTTATGATTTCAGTTAAAAATGGATACGGTGACATTGCTGAATTACTTTTAAAAAATGGAGCAAATGTAAATCATGTTGATGAAAAAGGTTGGGCTGCATTGATGCATTCATGTCAAAATGGACACACAGTTACTGCTGAATTACTTTTAAAGAATGAAGCTAATATAAATCTTGTTAGTAAAAATGGTTCGACTGCATTAATGCTTTCTTTGTCATAATGGACATACAAAGACAGTTGAATTACTATTAAAGAATGGAGCAACTGTAAACCATGTTGATAAAAATTGTTGGTCAGCATTGATGCTTTCTTGTCGTAAATGGACATACAATGACAGTTGAATTACTATTAAAGAATGGAGCAAATGTAAATCATGTTGATGAAAAAGGTCGGACTGCATTGATGCTTTCTTGTCAAAATAGACATACAGATGCTGCTGAATTACTTTTAACAGACGGGGCAGATGTAAATGAATCTGAAGAAGACGACTGGACCGCACTTATGATTGCTTCTCAAAATGGACATTCAGAGGTTGTTGAATTACTTTTAAAGAATGGAGCAAATGTAAATCACGTTAATAAAAATGGTTGGACTGCATTGATGCTTTCATGTCAAAATGGACATACAGATGCTGCTGAATTACTTTTAAAGAATGGAGCAACTGTAAATCATGTTGATGAAAAAGGTTGGACTGCATTGATGCTTTCCTGTCAAAATGGACAGACAGAAGCAGTTGAATTACTATTCAAGAAAGGAGCAACTGTAAATCATGTTGATGAAAAAGGTTGGACTGCATTGATGCTTTCTTGTCAAGATGGACATACAGAGGCTGTTGAATTACTTTTAAAGAATGGAGCAACTGTAAATCATGTTGGTGAAAAAGGTTGGACTGCATTGATGCTTTCTTGTCAAAATGGACATACAGAGGCTGTTGAATTACTTTTGAAGAATGGAGCAAATGTAAATCATGTTGGTGAAAACGGTTGGACTGCATTGATGCTTTCTTGTCAAAATGGACATGCAGATGCTGCTGAATTGTTTTAATAGACGGGGTAGATGTAATGAATTCAGTTAGGAATATCAGATCAATCGCACTGTATGATTACTTTCAAAATGGACATAGAGGCTGTTGAATTACTGTTAAAGTATGGAGCAAATGTAAATCATGTTAATAAAAATGGCTGGACTGCATTAATGATATCCAATCAAAATGGGCATAATGAAATAGGTGAATTATGTTTGAGGAGGGGAGCAAAAGTAAAAAGAATCGAAAGAAGATCGTTGGATAGCACTTAGGCTTCCCTCTCAAAGCGGACATTTTGGAGACCAACTGAACTACTTTTGAGAAATTGAGTCCGTTTAATGTAGTGTAATAATACACTACTTAATAATACTACTTATGTAAGTCATTTCTGCACATTAGAAAGGTGGCATAAATCAGCACCTATTTAACCTAATTAATCGTATTTAAAAATTCAGTAGTTAAATTGATTAAGAAGGGGTTTCACATTACACATAGAGTTCCCGGGCAACGCTGGGTTTGATAATTAGTATATATATATATATATATATATATATATATTTATATATGTATATATGTATATATAGATAGATAGATAGATAGATAGATAGATAGATAGATAGATAGATAGATAGATAGATAGATAGATAGATAGATAGATAGATAGATAGATAGATAGATAGATAGATAGATAGATAGATAGATAGATAGATAGATAGATAGATAGATAGATAGATAGATAGATAGATAGATAGATAGATAGATAGATAGATAGATAGATAGATAGATAGATAGATAGATAGATAGATAGATAGATAGATAGATAGATAGATAGATAGATAGATAGATAGATAGATAGATAGATAGATAGATAGATAGATAGATAGATAGATAGATAGATAGATAGATAGATAGATAGATAGATAGATAGATAGACAGATAGATGGATAGATAGATGGATGGATGGATGGATGGATGGATGGATGGATGGATGGGTAGGTAGGTAGGTAGGTAGGTAGGTAGGTAGGTAGATAGGTAGATAGATAGATAGATAGATAGATAGATAGATAGATAGATAGATAGATAGATAGATAGATAGATAGATAGATAGATAGATAGATAGATAGATAGATAGATAGATAGATAGATAGATAGATAGATAGATGAGCTAACTACCCTATAATAATGCAACATCTATTTGAGATTGAATATATTGTAAAAAAAAAATAATAATAATGTATAATAATTGATTTTATTTTCTGCTTTTTAGTTCGCAAAGAAAAACTTTGTTTTTTATAAAATATTTTTCACATTGTAATAATTATTTTTAACATGATTATTGTTAATAAAATGACACTGTAATATATTTATTATTATTGATATTAATATGCATGTAAACATTTATATTTTACTATAGCCAGAGCATATGCCTTCCCTTTAATGCATAATATAAATTTTGGTAATCCCAAAAGCTATTTTTAGATATGTTTTCTTCACATGATATTGGGGGCTCTTCCATGGTTGACTGATTCCAAGAACATGGCCTTCATTTTTTTCGTATCTTTTTTTTTTTACATTCTTCTTTGGTTTTCAAACTACAGATGCAGAATTACAAATCACGATAAAACATAGTTTGTAAAACTAGCCGTTTTGTCATGCTATTGTCATCACGCATGTACGATATCTGTAAGTATTTTATCAAAGTGCATTAAAACCCTATAAAACTTAAAACAAGTAGTTTTGTTTACGTCTTTAAAGAATCTGCCTATTGAAGAGAGTGAGTGAGAGAGAGAAAGATAAAGAGAGATAAACTATGTAGCACGGCGTTTACATGCTTGCACGCGTGTGTGCTATGCAACGCCGCTTTGACCTACCAGCACGCGGTAATCACGTGCAAACATAGTTCTCGATCTCAAATATGTATCATTTCACCAAACACACACACACACACACACTTATAGGGGTACACATACATTTACACTTACACCAGAATACTAAAGCCGGGCACTTTACCTTTGCACCACTAGAAATTTAAATAAATTAAAATTAATGAAAGTAATTAATTAACTAATTATTGAATCATCCGTTGCCATGGAGCAAGAACGTGTATAAAAATTTTCCAGGAAATCTATCACTAAAAAAGTGTCTCAAAAATCGATTACAAAATTTTTCCCAAATAAATATCTAAATAAATAAACAGAAGTTTAGAGTGAAGTAACGGTTAGAAATAAAAAGAGTTCTGTTTGTTTATCTATATGCCTCAGTGCTATGAATGTTCAGCTCTTTGTAATTACAACTGGGACTTCACTCATCCGCTAGAAAAGCCTAATTGTGGACAAAGGTTAATTGTCAATTACATTGCACTTAAATGTACTTACATACTTCCGCCAGTCACTCCTATCAGAGTATGGGCCACCAACTAAAGAGCTCCAACGACTTCTGGCCTTAGCCATCCTCTCTGGCTGCTTCAGCTGAACCCCATCCTGGTGATGTCCGCTTCGAAGTCTCGCCCCCAGATGTTTATTGGATGGCCTCTCTTTTTCCTTGAGGATTCTATCTCAACGCTTGCGGCCAGCAAAATAATAAAAAATAAGATTTAACCGATAAAAAAAGATTTTTTTTGCGACTGTGTGAGGAAAGTAAATTAACTAACATGACGAAATGGAAATTGTTACAAACAAGATGGCGTATGTTTCCTGAAGTTTTTATATTGCCATGATATGAAAGAAATTTTACCAGCCATGTTGTTTATTACAAATACATTGGTACTGATTTCTGACAGATGATGAATAAATACATAGTTACTAAATACTGACAGAGGATGAGTACAAGCTCAATAATAATATACCAGCCAATACAACCCAATTTCATTTATTATTTAATGAAATATCTATACATTTTTATTTAGATTAATATTAATGAACGTTATAAATAACAAGCCTTACGAAACTTTTTTTTATTTTTTTATTTTTTGATGTAAAAGAAATTAAAAGAGTTATTTTTTTTAAATAATAACATAAAACATTATGCTATACTTGTTCAACCCTTTGCAGTTCTGACATTTGTGGCTTCACTTATCCGCTGTAACAGCCAAATAGTGTTTAAATAAATAAGTGTTAACTTCTCACCATTTTGCCATTTTAACCGATAAAAAAGAATTATTTACTTGAGATAATATAAGAAATGTAAATCACCTATTATGACGAAATGGAAATAATCTATTATGACGAAATGGAAATTCTCCTACAAATAAGATGGCGTCAGTTTGCTGAAGTGTTTTATATTGTGACGAAACGAAAGCAATATTTAAAGTCATTAGTTACAAATAATTCTGAATGTAGGACTATTGATTGAATTTAGTAACACTGATGCATAGAGTGTTTCAAAAAAAAAATTTTTTTCAAATTTAAAAGAAAAAGGGAGGAATGACGTCTCTATTAAAGAGAGGGACGGTTGATCCCCAAATATTTGTCTGGCAGTATAAACTTTTACATCTACATGTACTCAAAGAAATTACCTCACTTTACCACATTATTGTCATAATATAAATAGAAATTACTGTATCGGTGCATGTTAATATTCAAAATAGCCAGTAAAAATGACGATTATAGTTTAAATTTGAACATTATTTGTAAAAGCCAAAGGTCTATTGGTAGAGAGATACGCCAATAAAAAGTCAAACATTTCAATATTTATTTGAAAAAAATGTTTATACATTCAAACATACATACACATTTTTTTTAAAAGTTCATCAACAGAAAAATCAAAATATGATAGCCAGAAGCTACTGTGGAGTTATATAGGTAAGTTGAAAGAAAAACGTTCCATTACAATGAAAACATAAAAAAATTTAGTTTAGTCAACATCTCAACAATGTATTGATCTAAGAGACAATTGTTAAACACATTCATGAATTATTCCCATTAAAAAGTTATAAAATAAAATAAGATTGAAAATCATTCACTTTTATTACCCCCTCCCCTATGAGCTCTTATGTGGCCAACTGCACATGGCCCATACTTTTAAAGTGGCCACTTTAGTATTCATGAGAAGAGGGAAAGGAAGAGAGAGAGAGAGGGGGGGGAGAGAAAGAGAGAGAGAGAGAGAGGGGGGGGGAGAGAAAGAGAGAGAGAGAGAGAGAGAGAGAGATACGATAAAGCAAAAAGCCCATAGAGACGGAATCCACCACCGACACTTACTGTGGTTCTGCGTCTATCACTTATCTGTATCAAAGAAACAAGTCCATTAGCAAAGCGAAATACCTAGCAACCACTGTGTGAACTCTTTGTGCTGTGATACAAACAAAGCAAATACTAAATATACAGAGTAACAAGTTCTCCGTGTGTTCACAAAATACACACACATACACAAACACAAAAACGACCTTCTTGGCTCACAGTTGGTTGTCATCTCTCCCTCCCATCTTGCTTTAAGTTTAACTGCACCAATTGTGTGTAATTTCTGAGTCAGCACACCTGTGGCTTTAATTTACCTCCCTCCCCTCCCCCGGGGTCACTTTATTAACACTTATTGATGCCTGGTATTCAATCAGTTCTTCATACTTGTATTCATTTCCGATTTATTCATTTGATTTAGGCTATATAATTGGTCTCTGAGTGGACGAATGGCCGAGCGGCGTAGACAGTTTCACTGTCGACCTGAGAGTCCCGGGTTCGATCCTTGGAATTTTTCCAAGTGAAATTTGGTATGAAGTCATCCAAGACCATCAATCTTTAAATGGGTGCTTGCCATCAGGGAAGTAAAGGCTGCTGTGCATTGTGATAATTAGCTAATTACACAATCTTCATACAGAAGGTTCTAAGGTTACAGAAATAGATGAATTCTACACTTCATTCCCCACTCGATAGCATACATGTATTAGGCTAATGGAACTTAACTTTTTTTTACTGGCTCAAGCTTTTTTTAGTCGATATAATTTATATAAATATTAGAGTTATTTAAGGCAAATTATAAATATTAGTGTGATCTTAGGCAAATTATAAATATTACTGTAATCTTAGGCAAATTATAAATATTAATGTGATCCAAGGCAAATTATAAATATTAATGTGATCCAAGGCTAATATATTCTTTTTTTTTTTTTGGTGCATTTAAATAAAAGTCTATTTTTAGAAATTTTTCACTTATTTTTGTTACTGTTCATACTGTCCTCACTTTTAACGTCCAGACTTACAAACTTATACATTTGTGACAAATGGATGAATAGAATTTTAAGTATTCACATAAAGTTTTTGGTTTACTTAGCTGTAACTTTAAATTTTGCCGCAATCCAGCTGAAAATGTTGCGACCCAGACTCTGAGAACCATTGGGCTACATAATCTACCAGTATTTTCTACGCTATTTCCAAAGACTTGTAAGAAACACTACACATTTTAATTCTGTTACATCCGGTAATGAACAGATAGTAAACATACAGTATTACTTATGAAGACAAACATGCACATCGTTACAGATGGTGATGGTGAATTCACATGCACTCAAAAATTATTATTTTTTAGAGATACACATGTACAATATAGACCGAAAAATTAAAGGGAATAATATGCATCGCTAAATAATAATAACACAGTCCTTGAGATGAAAACAACAACAACAACAACAACACTTGCATTAAAATATAGGCAAGTGCAAGAAAAGAAACGTACATTTGCATTAAAAGTAGGGTGTTGGCTTACCTATTTTACATAATATAGCAGGCTACAATAGGCACGCCGGGGGGGGGGGGGGGGGGGGGTTGTCCGGGGGGCGCCTGTTCTGTGGGCGGGCCCGCCCCCCCACCATTTTCATTTTTTATAATTTAATAGGGCCGGGGGGGGTGTGTGTTGGTGTGTAACACTGACATTTATAGAGTAACTACTCCTATATGAGTTTGCAATGTCTTTATAAAAAAAAAACCTACTTTTATAATTGATACAAAAAATACAGGTAATTAGATGGCATAGCACATTATTGGAAAGTTTTTATCACCACACTCTATTGGGGGCCTTTCACTGTAACGCCTTAAGAAAAAAGATGTCATGGTGGGGGATGGGGGGGGGGGTAAGCTGGAAAAAAGGAAGGGGGGCTGCCTAATTATTAACATTATGCTTTCGTACTATGACATTTGTGAGTTGTAACAGTCGAACACAGATGCTGACGACTTAAAGTTTCAGAAACATATTTAGTAACCAATCAGATTCAGCTGTTATATGTAACAGTAAAGATCCTACGAATCAGCGCTTTTTTTGTGCCGGTACGGCGTTCCGGCACCTTTTTCAGTGTGGGAAAAAAATTATTACTTTCCTTGTATTTTAAGAGGATTTAAGTTGGTTAATTATATAATAAAATTGTTTTAGACATTTAGTATCTTTGCAGTTGTGATTTAGCTTGCATCGAGGTGCGAACCGGTAGTTAAAAGTTAGGCAATCCATCACTGAGTACCGGCACCTATTTTTGTAAAAAAAAAAGCACTGCTACGAATGAAATAGTTGCATCAAAACACATATTTTGAACGACACACGGGAACGGGTTCATTTGGGGAACATTTTTTTTTAATTTTGAGCCTCAAAGTCCCTCTAAGTTGATGAAAGGAGGGCCGTACTTATGACTTGGCAAATTAGGCGACTGCTTGGGGCCCCATTCTATCAAAGAGCCCTCCTGTCGGTAAAATTTGATTTCAAACTTCATGCTATATTGGCCCCAAAAGTACTATTGCCGAAGGCCCTAAATGATGATAAAGTGGCCCCAAACGTATCATTGCTTAAGGCCCCAAATCGTCGTGAAGCTCTTGTCGAGGGACCCCCCCTCACACCCCCGCAACCTGTGGCGGACCGTCCTCTTCCACCCTCCCTCTGTACGCGCCACTGAACAAAAGTAAACAAACACTGTTAATTTGAAAAAAAAAACAGGCTCAAGGGAGCCGCATAACTCATTGATGAGTTGACCACCCCAGTTGGCTACCCCAGTTGACCACCCCAGTTGGCTACCCCAGTTGGCTACCCCAGTTGACCACCCCAGTTGGCCACCCCAGTCGGCTACCCCAGTTGGCCACCCTAGATATAAACCGCCCAGAATATATTATATGATACACTAGCGTTAATACAAAAAAAGTTTCCGATGCTTTGATTTTTGAGTGTGTGATTTGTACAACGTTCAGAGCCACGCAATGGCCGCTCTAGTTCAAGCATATATATTTTACCACGTCCTCTCCAAATGATACGTATTAGAATCTAAACCCGAGTGGACTATCTACGGCCATAAGGCTGCTTGTGGCCGTATGAGACGTAAATGTATACACACACACACACATATATATATACATATATATATATTATTTCAAAAATATATTGATTATATATAATCAAGTCTGGCGGACTCCCTAACTAGAAGTGAACGTTCACCGAGGCCGTTCGAAGTCTGTGCACTTTCTGTTTGTTATACACATCCGTATTTATTGACACGGCACATTGTGGAATAAATTATGTGCACCTATATGAAATGTCATGTAAAATCTTTCTTTATGATAATGTAAATATTTTGCTGATCGTTTTCTTTATTGATTTTCTTTTCCCATCGCCTGTGAGTTCCTATTGTTAGACTATATATTATTACCGAAATAAAGAACAGTGTTAATTAAGAGGTTGGTGTTTTATGTTTCTCTTTATGTGTCTGACGTAAACACATGGTCAGTTTCTATTCAACTATGGTTTATATTTGAGAGAGAGAAAGTGAGAGAGGAAGAGAGAGAGAGAGAGAGAGAGAGAGAGAGAGAGAGAGAAAGAGAGACAGAGAGAGAGAGAGAGAGAGAGAGAGAAACAGAAAAGAGCTGAAGGAGGGAAGACGATAATGTACAGATATTAATGGGTGATGTGTTTGGAAATTCAGCGAAAAAAATTACTTCTACAGAGTTTTTTTTTTTTTTGAGAAAGACACAGTTTATGACCCTAAGTGGTGTCTTCCCTCATTATAAACACGGGTAATTACCCAGTATCATAATACAGTAGAATACATTTTACCACATAAACTATATAGTCAGGTCGGTTTTTATTATAAATAAACTCTTTGAGTCTCTAATTTGCTTATAAAAACGTTTATTTCTTTAAATATCCGTTACAATAAAATTTGTGTTTAGTGGAAAATTCAATTATAGACTATTATAGTATTTTCTGACATAAGTTAAAAAACAGATGTGAAATGAGTTCCCAAACATTTTTCGCTAGAAAAAAAGCACTGAAAGTTACTAAGAAGACTGTCAAACTGTCTTTTTTTCAATATGTGAGCCCCCCCCCCAGCATTTTTTGCTGGTTGCGCCACTGACTTCAAGCACAAGCATGTTCCGATTTTAATTTCTTTTTTGTTTAATTTGGCCTTCTTTAGCTTGATTTGGTCTTCGATAGTGTTTTTGGCATTCAGGATTTTTTTTTTTAAATCTGACAACTCTTGTTAGTTTATGATCGTCTGCCACTGGGTGAATGTTTTAATTTATCCTAAATATGAAAAGATGGATATCAGAAAAATTGTTTACGATTCCGAAAAGCCGTTATTAGAAGATTTAGGGCGTCTGCAGCATCTGAATTATCATATGCATTGGGGACAATAGTACAAGTTCAACAGCCAGACACAACTGAAGAAACTATTTCTGACTTGATTGTCGCTGTTACTTCTTCATTTCCTAAATTGGATATTGGAAGGTATGTCTTGACATACGACCTTTCAAATGAGTTGAAATTGCTGCTGATCCTTGATTGTTGGACCTCTGATAAAAAGTATGATTTTTAGAGCTGAGAGTGGTGGAAACAGAGGTTTTAGATATGCTTGGTTATCAAACTATTCATCGTGGGTTGTATACTTGCAAATGTTAAAAGGTGGCTTTTGAAAATTGTGCGTGTTATTTTCGCAAAAAGTAATTCCAGGAGTTCAGGGAGCATTTGTCACTCAAACCATGCACAAAATTAAAAGATTTCAACAAAGATGCACGTAGCCACATGCAAAGCACATGACACAAAGACTTATTAAAGATGCAAGCACTATTGGTAGCCATTGCAGTTTCTATAGTTGAGCAATTGAACTCATCATTTAGAAGACGAATTCAAGAAAATCGCAACAAACTGGGCCCCTCCATTTCTACTATCTTTTTTTGCGGCATGCATAATTTTGCACTTCCTGGAAAAGAATCACATTCTGGTATTTTTACGACCTGTTAGAGTTTCGTGTTGAATCTGGATATGAAGTTCCAGGTAATCATTTGTCACTTGGTTCTTGTAGTGCTAAGTATATCTCGGCAACCAGTACCGCCGAGATGGGGGCGGGGGGGGCAAATGCCCAGGGGCCCGGCGAGTTTTAGGGGCCCGGACTGAGCTGGCCAATCAACTTTTGAAAATATTGTTATCAGCACGAGAGGCCCATGACAGCCCTACCAGGGGCCCGAAATATCTGTCGGTGGGCCTGTCGGAAACTACACAAAACAATATGATCGAAATTAGTGGGTCTGTCTTGCGTGAAGATATTGTTCGTGAAGCAAATAATTCAGTTGCAATTTCTTTAATTGCCGACACGACAAAATAATTTCAGGCATTGAGCATATGTCACTTGGTGTTAGATTTGTCAAATAACACCATAATTACAAATTCATTAGAATTTGGATTAGATACAGCCCCGTAGCGTGAAAATTCTACTGCAGGGGCCAGTCATTCTACAGCAGGGGCCAGGCAATAGCAGGGGGGCAGGAAATAAATTTTACTAAGTAGAGCAAACAAGAGAGGGGCCGGACAAAACGCAGGGAGGGCCATGCCTCCCTGTCCCCCTCCCCGCACGCTACGCGCCTGACTAGATATTACAAATATTGTTGGTCAAGGATAAGACGGATGTTCTACAATGGCAAGTAAAGAAGGAGCAGCCCAAGCAATAATTCGAAAAAAAAAGACCCAAAAGCAGCAATTGTACATTACAGTTCACATAAATTAAATCTTGTCCTGAACGATTTAAATAATGTGAATGCTGTACGAAACACAATAGGAAACATTAAGTCAATTATAGTGTTTTTCTGAGAAATTAATCAGTGAAGAAAACTAATTCCAAATGTTCCTTTGCTATGTGAAACTAGATGAAAACGTGACACATTAGTTACTTTCTACTGTTAGAGGTTATGTTCTGGGTGCATTTGTTGTTTGTTTAGTTATTATACTTTAATGTAATAAACTTTCAGGAAATTTAGTTCAGTTTTATTGTAACAACTTTATGACATTTTTTCAAAATGTTGGGGGAGGGGGGGCGCAAATGGTGTTGTACTTACGTATTGAGTTCAGGAAATAGTTCAAACTCTAAATCGTTCAATTTTCTAAGCAGATTTTCCCGTTTAATTAAAGTTAAAAGATGAATGGATTCTTTGAAAGATATCAAGAAGCTAGATTTTCCTTATAATATAGTTTTTACTTTTCCTACTGTTAAGTAACAATGTAAAATTTCTATGTGCGGGCCCACTCAGACGCAGTCCCCCCCCCTCTTGAGCGTGACCTCTTTAAGTTTGGGGCACGGGGTAATGTCGCTACTAGAGTTAGGTTTAGGGTTTTCAAGGACATTATGTATTTGAATGGTAAATACATGTATACTAAATTGTTGTAGATCTTAACAAAAAACAACATTCGATGAAAAAAAAAGCTTAAACTTAGTTTACAAAAAAAGTTGAAACAAAAATTACCGGATACTTTCACTAAACGGAGAATGTGACATAAAGTTGGCATGGTTGAAGTTCTTAAAGTTATATGTGACATAAAGATGGGTTGCAGAGGAAAGAGGGAAAGTTCTTAAATGTTATATGTGACATAAAGTTGGCATAGGTTGCAGGAAAGTTCTAAAATGTTATAAGTGACATAAAGTTGGGGAAAGAGGAAAGTTCTTAAATGTTATAAGTGACATAAAGTTGGCATAGTTGCAGAGGAAAGTTCTAAAATGTTATAAGTGACATAAAGTTGGCATGGTTGCAGAGGGAAAGTTCTAAAATGTTATAAGTGACATAAAGTTGGCATGGTTGCAGAGGGAAAGTTCTAAAATGTTATAAGTGACATAAAGTTGGCATGGTTGCAGAGGGAAAGTTCTTAAATGTTATATGTGACATAAAGTTGGCATAGTTGCAGAGGGAAAGAGGGAAAGTTCTTAAATGTTATTTGTGACATAGTTGCAGAGGGGAAAGTTCTTAAATGTTATAAGTGACATAAAGTTGGCATGGTTGCAGGGGGAAAGTTCTAAAATGTATAAGTGACATAAAGTTGGCATAGTTGCAGAGGGAAAGTTCTTAAATGTTATAAGTGACATAGTTGCAGAGGGGAAAGTTCTTAAATGTTATAAATGAGAATAGGCGATATAGGCAGCTGCCTAGAGCGGCATTTTTTTGGATTCGTAGAACTTGAAAAATCTACAGGTGCAAGTAATGAAGTATGGTGGAAATTTTACTTAAAGAACTGTCAGATTCGGATTTTTGTTTAGGACTCTAGATGATAAGAGGGGGACAATGCTACGATAACGGAGCGAACATGTGGGGAATACATAATGATGTCCAATCAAGAGTTAAAGAGCTGAATCGAAGAGCCTTTTATGTCCATTGCAATGTGCATTCGTTGAATTTGGTGGTGAATGATGCCGTAAACTGTTGTTAAGAAGCAGGCGGTTTTTTGAGGTAATTCAAAATATATACACCTTTTTTTCTACATCAACACATCGCTGGAATGTATTGTTAGGATATGTCAAAAACAAAGAGGCAGCAGGTTTAACTGTTGAAAAGTTATGCACAACACGTTGGGAAAGTCGAGTTAATGCTGTGAAGGTTATTCGATACCAAACTGTTGAAATTTTCGATGCACTCGTTTCAATTGCTGATGACATTTCACTTTCTGGACCACGTGGAACCCAGACCCGTACAGAAGCTAAGGGAATTGCACAAAAAATGCTCGATTTCAAGTTTATTTGTTCATTAGTGATTTGGTATGATGTTTTATTTGAGATAAATATATCTAGCAAAACATTTCAAGAAAAAGATCTTGATTTAAAGAAATCAATTCAACAAGTGAATGCAACTAAAACTATGCTCCAGAATTATAGAACAGATATAGTTTTTGTCAAAGCAATTACAACAACTAACTCGTTGGCTGAAGAATTAAGTATTGAGTGCAATTTCCCTACGGAAATACAAATAAGATCTCGACTAAGAAAGAGACAATCATAAATTTGACTATGAAGTTTCAGACGACCCAATTCTCGAGCCAGAAATGAATTTCAGAGTAAATTTTTTTAACCAGATATTGGATATCGCAATTCAATCAGTTAATGATCGATTTATGCAGTTAACATCTCATAGCGATCTATTTGGAATTTTGTATTATACTATCTATGTATAATGGGCCTGGTTGCCTAGAGTTATATTAGACTATGTGGATTGGGCTTGGTTGCCTAGAGTTATATTAGACTATCTATGTGGAATGGGCGTGGTTGCCTAGAGTTATATTAGACTATCTATGTGGAATGGGCTTGGTTGCCTAGAGTTATATTAGACTATCTATGTGGGATGGGCGTGGTTGCCTAGAGTTATATTAGACTATCTATGTGAATGGGCTTGGTTGCCTAGAGTTATATTCGACTATCTATGTGAATGGGCTTGGTTGCCTAGAGTTATATTCGACTATCTATGTGGGATGGGCGTGGTTGCCTAGAGTTATATTAGGCTATCTATGTGGAATGGGCTTGGTTGTCTAGAGTTATATTAGACTATCTTTGTGGAATGGGCGTGGTTACCTAGAGTTATATTAGACTATCTATGTGGAATGGGCTTGGTTGCTCTTTTTCCGAATGTGTACGTGGCATTGCGAATTTCGCTTACACTCCCGATAACAGTGGCGATTGCAGAGAGAAGCTTTTCGAAGCTCAAATTCATAAAAACACATCTTCGTTCTACCATGTCTCAGGATCGTTTGGTTGGTTTAGCTACAATATCTATAGAGAAAACGATTGCAGAAGATTTGATCTGACCGAAGTAATTGAAGAGTTTGCCTCTGCAAAAGCTAGAAAAGCATATTTTTCTTGAATTCTCTTCAATCGTTTTAATGCTTTATAAACATGACATTTCATTTTTTTTTAAATATTTTTCATTCTTTTTTAACTTAGCAAAAAAAACTTCCTAAAATACACTACGTATTCTTAAAACTATTTAAAACTTTTATAAAGTTGCCAAATTTTAAACATTTGTTATGAAGAATGAAGACCAGAAATAAAACTATAAATATATCATATTTTTGTTTTCATAATTTGGATTTACTTCAAAATAAATAGCATTTATAGAGTTTTCTTAGAAAAATGAAACTAAAAAGGGCGGCATTTTTGTCCTTGCCTATATCACAAAAATGTCTAAGGCCGGCACTGTAAATGACATAAAGTTGGCATGGTTGCAGAGACAAAGTTCTTAAATGTTATAAATGACAAAGTTGGCATGGTCGCAGAGGGAAAGTTCTTAAATGTTATAAATGACATAATGTCGGCATGGTCGCAGAGGGAAAGTTCTTAAATTAATACAATTACACTAATAACACTCCAGATTTCAGAACATGTTCGTATTCTTAATAATTTTAAATGAAATAAATTTTAATTCATTTCGTTGTTCGACCTTAAAGCGTTCGGATTTCGTAAAAAAAGGGGGGTGGGGATTAGACTTCGCAACAGGTGGCACTAAAGCTATTTACGCCATTGCCCCCCCCCACCCCTACCACCCCCATGGCACCAGATGTTTTGTGTTCACCTGTCTTTGTTTTTTTATTATTGTTGTTTTTTTTTTACATTGTAATCACTTGGTGTGTTTGATAAGCTACATTTCTATCAGAAAAAAAAATCTTTACGATTGGCTGGAAAAAAAAATGTGGTGTGCAAAAAAAAATAAATAAAAAAATTGTACAACATTTAGTGACAGTTTGTTTTAATATGAGATAAAAAGCCCTAAGGCTTTATTAATTTACATTATTTACATTAGAAAAATTAACTAATATTAAAGAGGGGTAAAGAAGAGGAGTCCTAAAATACCCTGCGGCCATTACAAGAATTTTTTATTAATTGACTACATCCCAGTAATGTATGGCATTAATCAGAGGTGGATTTAAGGACGGGCATAGCGGGCGCGCTCCCAAAGACCCCCGAATATTTAGGGGCTCATAGAGCCCAATTTTAAAACCATTGATATGTGTCTCCTTTTTTATAATGGGCCCAACATTTCTTCTACGCCCGGGGCCTCAACTGACATAAGCCCGCCCCTGGTCAAAAGATGTAGATAGCTGGAGGGAAATGAAGGCGAATGTTTGTTGATTTTTGTTTTCATTGGGTTGTAAAACCTTGAATTATTAATTCATTGTTAGCAAGACAAGTCTTTAAGAGACTAACAAAAAATATTCGAAGATTCGTTCGTTAGTAATGCAGAAATGAATATAGCGTTGGCATTAAGATGTATATGTACAAAGCAATATACACGAATGTGGCTACATAAAAAACACTTGTGTATTCAACGAATTATAAATAAGATAATAATAATAATAGGTTTTTTTTTGGTTGCCCCCTCCCCCCCCTGCCGTCCATACGGCCCACCCTAGCCCAGTTATCTCAATCGGTCATTTGAGCGACTTGTTACCCTCTACTAAAATACTGGGTCACCGTGTACTCAAATAACCGTGGGACGGGGCCTTTCAGCGTGTTGGTGTGGGGGTGGTTGCGTTGGGGACCAACCAGTCAATAGATGAATGGGTTCAAATTCTCCAGGAACTATATAATCCATATTATATATATATATATATATATATTTGCCTCTGGTCATGGCCGGCATCTAGATTACTTAAGTACATTATAGCGTGTATACAGGAGGGAGGGGGGGCCTAGGGCGAGTTGAATAGTGCGTGTATGCATCATAAGCAGGGCATGAAACAAGTTTAGTTTTACTACCGTTAGTTGCCTAATTGGCTGTTTCTAAAGAAAAGGTCTCTGCTGGAAAGTGTGGCGTGCTCTCTCCCTATCCATTACGTCTTCACAAACTAAACAAGAACATGCAACTCTAAACATCACAGACACCAGCACAGACATTATCACAGACATCATCACACACACACCATCACAGACATCATCACAGACACCATCATAGACATCATCACAGACACACCATCACATACGCTATCACAGACACCATCATAGACATCATCAAAGACACCGTCATAGACACCTTCACAGACATCATCACAGACTCCATCACATACACCAGCACAAAACCAGCATATACACCAGCACAGATACCATCATAGACACCATCACAGACACTATCACAGACATCATCACAGACACCATCATAGACACATCATCATCAGACACCATCACAGACACTATCACATACATCATCACAGACACACCATCGCAGACACCAGCACATACACCAGCACAAAACCAGCATAGACGCCAGCACAGACACCATCATAGACACCATCACAAACACCAGCACAGAACCATCGCAGAACCAGCACAGAACCATCACAGACACCTGCAATGACACAACATCACATACACCAGTACAGACACACCATCACGTACACATGAAGAACATGTCGGTCCGTCAGTACAAATAAATGAATTGATAAATACTCATCCATATTTTGATCAACGCTTTCATCTACATGCAAATACATACATACTTTTATTTATATATATAAGGCAACACCCGATCAGAAAAGGCTTAAGGGCAAACCAAGAAGAAGATGGTCAGAGGAGGTGGAGAAAGACCTTAAAGCCATAGGAGTGAGAGAGTTGAAGAAGAAGACTATGGATCGGGAAAAGTGGAGAAGAGTAGTATGGCAGGCCAGGGCCCTAAATGGGCTGTAAAGCCAAAGGAATAATATATATATATATATATATATGTATATATTTATATGTGTGTGTGTGTGCGTGTGTATGTGTGTGTGTTACATATTGTATCATTAATAAATAACTATTCAAACATATATTCAATAGGACACTATAGGTTAATTAATATTTAATACACTTACCTGATTGAGCGCCTGTGTCAGCGTGTGTGTTATTTCTTATTGGGAACACGGGCGCGACTGATTGTTGTGAACTTTTCCTTATCCTGTGGCTTATAATTACACTTGTCACCGCCTCAATGAAAAAGGGGGGGGGGGTAAAGAACACATAAGCAGAAGGGGAGGGAAGGCGGCTGGGGGGGGGGAACAGATGAGCATCCGTAGTCATATATGGCGCCCTAGAATTCCGGGCTACAATCATTTGTAGTGACGTCCGAAGTGGACTTTTGAAAATGCCGCTCCATTCCGGTACCTAAAAAAATAATAACAATGTTGTCTCTTGCTTTGGTGTCAAAGTAAGTGTCGCAAGGGCTGAGAGACACACTTGCAAAAAGGTTAAAGGGTAAGAGACCCATTTGCACAAAAGTGCACACAAGTAAGACTCACGGACAGACACGTGCACAAAGATAAGACTTGTGGAGAGACACGTGCTCAAAAGTAAGACTTGTGGAGAGACACATGCACATCAATACAGATGGTGATGGGGAGAAATTCGCATGCACTCAAATTTTTTTTTTTAGAGATACACACGTGCATCAGAGATACAATTTTGAAGGGAGTAATGTGCATCGCAAAATATTAAGACAGTGCTTGAGAGGGAAAAAAAATCACTTGCATTTAATTATAGGCAAGTGCAATAAGAGAAACACACATCTATAGGCCTATGTCTGTATAGAGCGGGGGTGGGAAAAATTTTTGAGTCCGCGGGCCACATATATATTTATCATTTACAATGTGGAAATAATTTAATTTGGACCCGTTTTTCGAAATAGTATATAAAAGAAATGCCTGACTATTAATGCGTTTATTATTACACGTAAGACCACCAGAGTCAATTTGATGAATTAATTGAACAAAATAAGTGACTCAATATGAGCCAAACGAAATTTAACGGGTTGCCACACAGCCCACACTCAGTGAGGAGCCATATTTGGTCACCGTTGCTATATACCTTTTAGTTATCATACCCCCCCCCAACGGCCCCACCCCTCTTACGTAGGGGCTTGGGTAGATATCATAAATGCCACCACCCTACTCTGTGCTTGCAACTTCCAAAGGATGCTAGTGAGCAGTGGAGTGCAGAGGGCTATTGAGGACAGTTGTATCATTTTTAGTTGTCATATTGACATTTATTTAATTCGTCTGCAGAGATTATTATAATCTGTTTGAATAAGGCATTTTTGAAGAGTGGTAGAAAACTTGAAATGGATTATTTTAACGTTCGACAACTCAGTTTTTAACTTAGTTGATAACTGATGTACTCAGCTCCCTTTAATTTTTACTGGCATTACAACATTTGACGAAATAGATAAGGCATATTTGAGATCTGTAATATATATCGTTAATAAAAACGTTTAAAAATAAATACAAAATATTCTTTAAGATTCATAAACAGCTAACAACATTATGGTTGTGGCAAATTTTTATTTAGTTTCGTTAATGTTCTCAAGTTTAAAATCGACAAATGACGTCGTCTCGCGATATTTAATCAATTGTTTCCGGAAATGCGCATACTGGTTGCGCGAATTTAATGTCATTAGGGAAGACTTGTGGTTTACGTGTTCTATTACATTACAAATTAACATTTCGATTTTCAAGTAAATTCTCCTCTAATATTAATGGTGTACACACATTAAGTAAGTTAAATATGTTTTTGTTTACTTTTTCTATGATGTGATTATACATCTTCTTTTACCTGTTAGTATGACATTAAAATGCTCATAAACACTAAGTAAACTATGAAATTCCTACCCAAATTAAGTCTGGATGCACAAAATTACTGCCTACACAAATATATGTATTTAACATCAGTCATCATGTACATGCAGTATTCCACTTATTTCAAAGAGTTCTTTAGTTAGTCGTCATTTCTGGATTTTCATTTTATCAATAATTTCAGTTTGTAACCACAATTAGCATAATTTAAATTGTTAGTATTGGTATTACTCTATCTATAACATAACATACATGTAGTCTGTTAATATTTTTATTATTATTAACATGGCAAGGCTTCGAGTCAGCTTTAGATATATACATTAGAGGCCCATTGATTTCTCAATATGTGTCTAATTTTAGATTTTGACATGATTTGGTAATTGAACTGTGAATCATTTGTGATTAGTTTGTTATTAAAAAAAAGTGCTAATTTGGTGTTGTATTTGCATCAAGAACACATGAGAAAATGTAGGCCCTATGCAACTTATTTCAGAATTTTTTTAATTATATATTTTCCTTTTTTGCTTAATTCTCAGAAGTGATGACATTGGGTGTAACTATTTATTGATTTTGTACCTGTCCCTTTCTATGTTTCTATTTTGATGGACTTAAAACAATAAAAACATCTTTAAAAATTTAAACTAGTTTACATAATACTTGTTTTTTTTTTATAAGTAATTTAAATTTATAATAAATAAGTGAATTTTGTTTCCATGCTGTTTGGATTTGGCTGTTAGCAAAATTGACTTGACATATATTTAATACTACTAGCTGTAAACTTGAATCCAGGATTGGCAAGAGGCAACTTAAGGCCCAGATAACATTGATTTCCACTATCCCTGATTCGGGCCTGATATACTCAGACATCTTCAAAGCATGCATTTATAGCCTCGAATATAATGGTGTAAATAGTTCACCCACTAAATTCTTGCGCAAGTTTTTAATGGCTACATATAATTGTATGATCAATGATATGGCATCACAGACTTATGTGAAATGGACTAGGTCTTCTATAAATTATTTTATTCTAAATTTTGTGTGAACATTTCCCCTCTTAGCTTTGACTAATTATTTTTATAAACAGAAAAATTCAGTAAGGTTGTATTTCTAAGTTTTCCTACTTTTAATTTTTTAAATTCGTAGGACACATTTGCTTTTAATACTATAATTAAACTGCAATATAGGTTCAAGAATTACAGTATTATACATAATCAATCTTTTTTAAAACTTGTTACAGGAGCAGAATTTCAAAAAAGTGTAATATAATGGAAACTTTCTAAAACTGCCTTGTATTTTGTTTCGAGGTAAATTTACTTAGTGCTTATTTTTGAAGTCAGCATCTTGGGATTATACAAGATGGTTTTGTCTCAAAGACAAAAGGATGAATTGTAAGTAGTTTTTTCTTTTTTTTCCCCCACATCAAATCACCAGTTTTCATTCATTACACTTGGTTGTAAGAAAGTCATTAGTATTTTCATTGCTGGCAAGTTCTAACTTGAAACTATGATTTTTAAATTAGTTCCTTTTTTTTTCTTAAGCTAATGATTCAGTGTAAATCTCATGAGAATAACACATGTTAAATGAGATCTGGTGTCATGTTTTGTAATTAGCCAGAGTAGTCCACAAAAAGGGAGGGAGGGGGGATGGTGCCATGTGATCAATAAGCCTATCATTAGATGATACATGCATTGCCAGTACATTGTCACACTGTTTTTTTTTATTATTAGGTTTTTTTTAAAGTAGGTAGATAACAAATGCACATTTTTTTTCCTGTCATTTGATGAGAGTGCTTAATCATTTGTGTTTGTTCCCAGTGTTGGACATTTTGCATCAGATATTTAAAATGTGGTTTTATTATATTGCATTTATTTGTATTAAGTAGCTTAAAGCGGTTGATCCCAAATTACCTGTTTCCTTATAATTTTATTTTTTTACCCTACAAGCTCATGGTTGGGGGAAGCATTGTCAGACTAAATCATTTTTTTGAAAGTTCTATTTATATCAAACATGTCTTGGGTTAAGTTGGTGATATTCTCAGTGCTTTCACTCTTTAAGCAGCTACTGGTCTAACTTCAGAAATAAACCTTTCCTAGACAGGCTAAGTGTTGAATCTTCAGTTTTCATGGTTGTGCATAATGACTATGAATGTTTTATATAGCATCTCAACTTCACATGAAACTTAAGTTTGGACTATTTAATGGTTGCTGTTTTTGTTTGTTGGATCGTCTACTTTTGACTCAGGAATATACATTTTTCATTTGTTATTTGTATCAAAACTAATTTATAGAAGTAGCTTAAAATACTAACTGCTATTGCAGTATTTACATATCTTTATTTTCCACTATGTGCAATATTCACACACATTTATTTACTTCTGTCTATATAAATAAAAATGTAAAAAGGATGTCAGTCGTGGCATCACTCCGAAAGTTATTAATCAAACAGTATCAGAAACTTTTTCTCTTTACTTCAGTGATTATTCTTTTGTATTCCTATTAAGAGGGCAACTAATACTTATTTCGTCAAAATTTCAAATTTCTTAGAATATTATTTAAAGTAGGCTTGGCCAAGGGTACATCTAGAATGCAATGTTTACCTACATTTATTTACTGCTAGATGCAGTATTTATACATTTATTTACTGCTAGATGCAGTATTTATACATTTATTTAATGCTCAATGCAGTATCTATACATTAATACTGTATGTAAATTTATTTGTTTCTAAATACAGTATAGATCATAAATTTATTTACTGCTCATTGCAGTAGTTATACATGTATTTAATGCTATATATATTGCGGTGGTACATAAAGTTACAAGTGCCTTAAGTCGAAAATAATTCAGACTACCAATGACAATATGAATTATTTTGTCCTGTGTAATGCACAGTGCCTTGGGTTATGAACAAAGGTGAGATAGAGTATGGTTGAATATTGGATCCAAGACAAAAAAACAAAAGACAAGCATGCAGTATCATAAAAAATGTGAGCTCACTACAGATATCCAGCTAAAAATGTTAAAGGAGGAGCTATCATCTAATGATAAGGAGCCAGTGGTTGGTTTATTTGCCAGGATTAAAAGAAATTTGCTGCAAACAGTAAAAAGTCAATGACTACTTTGTGAATCATTATCAAAACAAACTAATTTCTGACAGGGCAGGAAACCTGATTAATGATAACACGAGGACCCACTTTAGAAAGATTCTCCAGCAAGAAAGGGACTAATTTTCCATATTAGTTTCTTGGTGCAGTAAGATTTCGTCAGATGCCCAAAAAAATTTTTTGGCGCTAATGATTCAGAATTGTAATGATAGAGAGAAATTTCCTGTAATTGTTTTCTTGGTTTGATATTTAATGTATACAAAAAAGAAATATTCTTTGATTTTGAAACTTCCTCTATTTTATAAGTTCAATGTTTTGGGTTACCGAGTTCTGGAATGAATTAAGTTTGTTACCCAAAGTGCCACTTTATTAGCTTACTGCTAACTTCATTGTTTATATTTTCTCCAGTGGATTATTTCAATGTTCTTAGCAGTTTCTAATCACCTTTTACTGTGATAATAATATTATAGGCTATAAATTATAGCTGATTACAATAAGAAAGCCCAATTGTAATATTCTCTTAGAAGAGTTTTAATTTGTTAGTAGTCCTTAAAAACGTACATAGTTTTAGTTTTTATAACTAGTCTTGGTAGTTATTCCGTAGTGTAATTACATCTACTATTTAGTAATCACCATATCAACCGGTGAAGGCTGGTGAACAAGATTGTATCCAGCTACTGCAAGGCGACACCATTGTTAACAGTTCTGTCACTAAACAGTGAACACTAATTTGATTCTTTAGTTCCTAAATGTACTGGTCATGTTTAGACACAATTCGATGTTAGTCTAAAATGTTCTCTGGTGTTGAAACATATATGCAAATATTCTGTTCAAATCTCACATGACCAGTCATCTCCCCATCCCACCGGTGGCGGAACGAAAATTTAAGGAGGGGCAAGACAAGATATGACCGAAAGACATATTATAACCCCTTAATTCTATAATAGAATATAGTAATTCTGTAGCAAGTATTTAATCGATATTATTAAAAAATAATATATTAAAAAAGATAAAAATGAACATTGAGCACTTCTGTCGTCAACTGATTCGTAATGTCAGTTTGTTTACAAATTTAATAGTGAAATTAGATAAGAAAATTACTGATAATTATCATGAATGATGATGAATATGAAACCGGAAACGGGAAACTCAATAAACAAAAAAGTAATTATGAAAAGATAATAAATAATTGTATTTTCTTTAAAAATTACATTTGTCGTCATTCGGTAGATGGCAGTACTTCTCTATACTTATAAGACGCATTTGCTATCTGTCTGTCTGTTCCCTTAAAACTCAAGATCCAGACAACCAAATAACGAGAAATTTGATACACGCAGTGGCGCAACCGGGGGGCAGGAAGGGGCTTGAGCCACCCCCCAGGCCAAATCATCAATACATAAATTACATTATAAAGTTACAAAAAGACTGTCAAACTGTCTTTTTTCAATATGTGAGCCCCCCCTGCATTTTTTGCTGGTTGCGCCACTGGGTACACGTACACAAAATCACATGGGGAATGTTCTTAAACAAGTTTCGTTCCATCTCAATGGGTACTTTAATTGTAATTAATTATTTTGGAAATAAAAGACATGAAAATTGGCAAACTTTTACCCCGATTTCAGGTTTTACGAGCTTCACTCCCACATAGCTAACTTACTATAAATATGATCGGTACGGGGAACCAAATATCACATTACTTACTACATTATTACATTCCTTCATCCATATGAATTGTCATCTTTTGATACAGTCATGCCTAAAAGAGAGAGAGAGGGAGGGAAAGAGGGAGGGAGAGAGGAACTGCCAAAAATGTTGTGTATCACATTGCTGTAAGATAAATGTACCCTTTTATTGCAATTTGCATGCAAGTAAACCCTTTTTTACGCGTCTTATTTTAAATCTTAATTAAACGTCAAATTACGCTTCTTAAATAAACAGAAAACATTTTAAACCCGGGCAAAGCCGGGTACTTGCAACTAATTTTAAAATATGCCACAACAACTCTCAATAATGTGATTACTGTAAAATGTCAATTAATAATTATTTCTTTCAAATATTAAATTTAAGAAATAAATCAAATGAATTATGAAAATGATACATATAAACTAAAATGAATTACAAAGTTAAAAAAGTTAAAATTTTAGGGGGGGGGCCCGCCCCCTTAAAAGTTTTAGGGGGGGCCGCTGCCCCCCCCCCCGCTCCGCCGCCAGTGCCCCATCCCATTGTGTTCAATCTGTTTATGATACAATCTGATAGGGTTTTTTAAAAACATCTTTAAGCTTAACATCTAGCCTGTAATACCTTTGTGTGTTTACATTGCTCATCGTGGTGTTTATTCTGTCATCTCATAGTGACTGTAATGTCACTGGCTGTTGGACATTTGATAGGATGCGGTGAAACAAGGGCGATTGCCGAATATATGTTTACAGTTAGCTCTTAATCTGACTAGCACTGTCTCACCGTGGGCCAAACCAATTGACTTGTTGAACTGTGATAAGTTTTGACTAGACTTGCTGGTGTGGTTTGATTACCGTCATAGTTCGCAGGGGCAGACTTACTTTGCGTTGTTGTGCAATAATTACACGGCGGCTCCCCTCCCCATCACTCGCCCCGCCCTTTACTACCACATTCCACTGACTTACTGGGCTACTTGATCTGGTCACATTTTGTCAATGTTTACAGTAGACGTGGTTTGGACGGGTCGCTCAGAGAAAGATGCGTGTCCCAATACTGTTTGTACTGTGAGGTGGTGGGGTGGTGGCGCACTACTGGACATATCAGCCGGTGTGTACTTGTGTTTATATACTTGCTTTTATCATTATCTATTTCCATTAAAATGGAATTAAACAGGGCCTTAGATCAGAGTAGATCTGTTTGCTCCTACATGTTATAGGGGTTGCATTAAATTAATATTATTTCATCTAACCATCATTCCATCAAATTTAAGAAAGCAACGTGGTCCGCGATCAAAACGTTTGCCCACCCCTGATTTAGATGGTAAAAATTCTCGTTGTTGGTACCCACGTTGGTGTAGTAGCTGAGAGCGAGTACACGATTGGTGGTAGTGATACAGTGATTGCATGTCGTTGGTTGGTTCGTCTTCAGTTTAGCCTATAGCCCCGTGTGTCGGGACACCAATGATGACCGCCTCCAACCATCCTTATCGATCTGCTGGGTCGACATGTACCGATTGCGCCGCTCTCTAAAATGTGAACAGATCTGTCGCCACCGTGACCAGGCAGACATTGATGCATGCACTTCTGTGGCATTAATTGACGTTATATGTCATTGTCACTGATTTATTGTATAGTGTATGCCAATGATGTCCGAAACCCATTTCACGTTAGATACCCGTCTGTCGAAAATGATAAACGAGCATCAATTGTTATTTATCTGGATAAAATATTGAGTTCTTTAGGATCTAATGATCATATTGCATTAACTCCGAGAAATGGGGCGTTTTGGGAGGTACTTGAGTCTTGGGCTCTTTATAACTATAAACACACGTGTTAGATGTGTAGTAGTAGTAGTAACCAGGGGGTCGATTTACCACCCCGGCACTGAGAACTGTCATCCCTGGCTCTGCGTTAGGTAATATATCCTAGTCGGGGATGAAACCATAGACATCTATCCCCGACTCTGGTTTTTTTCTTAAATCGAGCACTGGTAGTAACTGAGATATTGGCATGAAGTGCTCCGTATAGTACAGGGATTCCCAAACGTTTTATGCACCATAGCACGTTTTTAACAACTTGTGTGTGTGTGTGGGGGGCACCCTAAACTTTGTTGAATTGATTTTTTTTTTTAGATTTTTTTTTTGTGTGCGCCCTTTCTTATTTGTCGGCGGCGGACACCAGAAGAGGTCGTCGGGTGCCTTCGTGTCCTCGGTCGCCCTGGTGTCCTCGGTCACAGGTTTGAGAGCCCCTAGTATAGTATTACATGTGAACATAACGGTGAGAGACCCCAGGTATTGGCCAGAGTATGATTGAGTTTCAGTTAATGACAGTGTCATTTTGTGACCCCCCACACTCCCATCCATTTCACGTTCTCACTTTATTCTACACATAATTATTGATTCGCTTCACACACACACTCACCCCATCCGCTGGAATGTGTAAATGGAAATAATTCTTTGGTAAATTGCAGTGAAACTGGGCCGTGGTTCAGCTGACATGTAGTGTCGCCAACTTTGAAAGCCGCGGCTCATAGTTGTTTTTTTTTTCTGGCTCCCATTCATAGCATTATCGTTTTTTTTTTTGTGTGAGTTTGAACTGCAAAGTTTAAAGAAAAATGCTTTTAGTTGTCCTAATTTTGAGCATTTCTTTTTTTTTTATTGCTGGATGGATTGACTACCCCCCTTCCCTTGCCCTAGTCTTCACCACCCATGACGTCAGTAACTTTTAACTCACGGGCTGTAATTTTTCTGTTAGTAAAGAAACTTTTTTTTTTCGGCAATTTTTTTTCTAAAGAGCTACATTAGAGTAGCCCATGTACTTGATTTGTTGGTTAACTCCCTTATGAGAACAATGGCTGTAATGTAACTGTTGTGATTGTAGAGGCATTCCACTCGCTTAAAAAATAAATTTGACGGAGTTCACAGCCGCTATAATGGGTATAAAATCTGGACGACCTTCCCCCTCTTGCTCCCCTCCCTCCTCAAGTATTGATTGTATTCAATCTGATGCCTAAAGGGCCTCGACGTGTACCAATACCTAGCCCCCCCTCCCCACACACATCAAATCAAATGTTTTGCCATAGGCCCTCAAATACATAAAAACTTCCCTGCTGGAGACAACTCTTGGACACTCCTCGCTATGTATGGTGAGCTGATAAACTAATTATGTCGTCATGAAGATAACAGCACGAGCCTCTGTGTCACCCTTCCCCCGTCTGGTCCTGTGACGTATTAGGTGAAGTAGAGTGAGACGTGTGTGGAGGCGCTTATTGCCATCCTGTGGTGGGATAGGAAATGTGTGCACATTATTTCTATCATTTTACCTGTACTTTCGGAGGATAATGTCTGGGGGGAAATATTATCACTTGCTTTGAATTCGCTGCCTTGGCCCCAAACAGCGCCCCCACCCCTTTATGGCTTATGCCGCCATTACTCAGCTTACTATAGTACAACGCCGAGTTTCAGTAATATGGGTTTTGCATAACATTATTATAAAAAAAAGATGTTTTTTTTAATAAGATATATATTAGCATGAATTTCTTAAAAAGGTTGTCCGCTGGACCAACTAAGTTGATCCTAATTGTCCCTGCCAACAGTTTTTGTCAAAATGTATTACGATGTATTTTTAAACTTTCCTTTGAACATGTTGACGAACTGGTTACCTGAACTCTTACATCGCATCTAACTGAACATCTTGCATTTGATTTATGAAACTTGTGTCCGCAGCCCCCACTTATTGAACAACATATACTTTTAACAGCCTCTCCTCTCCTTTCTTTTACCCACCCCTTTTTTTAAGTCAAAAGGTATTCTTTTTTGGTGTTTTTGTGGTTGGGGGTAAGTGTGCAAATCCCCCCCCCATATCACAATATTTAAGTGCACCCCTCCCTCTTTTTATTTCATATATGTTCATTTTATTTTATAAAAAATACATGAAATTTTTTTTTTACATAACACGTATCTTTTATCCCGTTATTGGATGGATAGTTCCAGCCTTCCCGTCCTATCATGTGTGGGCATTTCATTTGCTTTCTTGTAAGACAGCTATGGAATATTAAGTAATATGCTGCACCAATAAGTGTCTATCTTGCTAGTGAATGGCATTCCATTCCACTCCACTATCGCTGTGTAGATCACACACTTTGAGAAGTGAGAAGGTAAATCCAGTTTTCTAAGAATAGATTCAGGGCGTGAGCTGATAGAGCTAAGGTCAGAGAACCTGTGTTGTGGATGACTAATACCTGGTGTCTTAAGCTGTCAGGTCAGTTTTATCAGCTTAAAGAAGGACACATATCCTGGCCTACTTATACTCATGTCTTTAATGACTGTTTTTTTTTATTTGTCCTGGTTTGTTTTCTGTCTGCTCTCTATCTCTACATGTGTTGCTTATTTCATATTATAGGCCTGTTGAGATGACATCCAGTCAAGTTATTTATGTAAATAGGAGTATTTATATTTATAAATGTAGTTATAAATCAGCATTGAGAAAATTTATATTAATTTTGATAGAACAAAAAAAAAAAACTCCGTTTGTGCTGTTAAGAACAATAAGTGTTTAATAAAACTCAACAATTATTGTATTACCAACTACTTAAAGGCCATGGCAAACATTTTAGACTTTTAATGTCATAATTTTTTTTTTATTTCTGCTTAGTTGATACATTTATTGCTTTATATCTTTGAGGATATTCTGTAAATTATATGTTGCTTTTTGAAAACATTAACAAACATAACAGACATTGGTTAGAAAATGATGCAGACAATTCTTATTCAAAAACAGTTTTTTTGAAGTAAGATAACTCATTGATCTTTTTCAATCACTGGTACTCATGTAATTTACCTGATGCTTAGTTTCTTGTAGCAGTATACTAATAACTGGTTAAGAAGGGGGAATTATGATTATTTTTCACATATTTGTCTTGATCATTTCTAAATTGCAAAAGAAAATATATGCTGTCTGTATTTAATGACAATACATATTATTTCTAGATTAAAATATTGTTATATACATATTTTGATTTACTGTTACACTTCATCACATTTATTTGGTGATTTGTAAAGAAGACTGTATACATAAATACATCTATGAACGTCTGCTTTTAGATTATTTTATTTAGCTAAAATAATTGTTCATAATCATTTCATTATGACTGCATATGTTTTAAAAAATCTTTTTCATTTATCAATTTAGAAACAAGGCAATCGCAGATTATTTGTACAGCAATGGATTTCAAGGAGCGCTGGAACACTTCCAGAAAGAGGCAGGCATGGTAAGAATGAGCTGTAGATATGAATATTTTAAAATTTTGTATCTTACTTAGGTAAATATTTTTTTCTTCACTCAATTTCTTTTTCTTTTTATTGAAGCCTCAAGAATTAGAGAAAAAATTTAGTGGATTACTAGAAAAAAGATGGACTTCAGTAATCAGACTACAGAAAAAGGTATGTCACTTGACCTGAGTTACATTTTAAATGATTTTACTTGTATATATTCTGTTTCATTAAATTTAAATCTCCATGGAATGGTTTGGGAATAAACGGTTGTATCCTCTCTATATATTTGTAACAATGATTTAGCTCTGAAATTTACTGAAAATATCATTTTTTTCTCAGGTCATGGACCTAGAAACAAAACTGCAGGAAGCAGAGGAGGAAGTAAACAGTGGCGCCCCAACCAGAGATAGGCGCACTCCTAGTGAATGGATTCCTAGACCCCCGGAGAGATACAGTCTAACTGGACATCGCAGTCCAATCACACGCGTTGTGTTTCACCCAGTTTTCAGTCTAATGGTCTCATGCAGTGAAGATGCAACTATTAGAGTGAGCACCTATTAATAGCTTCATTTTTATTTACCAAAGCATTAGTCATTTTTATATTTAAAAATGTATAATTGTTAATTATAAACTATATTAAAAAGGGACAATTATATCAATCTATATAAATAATAGCAGTCTCACATCTTTGTTAAATCGAAAGTAAAGAATTGATACAACAGTATTCCAGTTTAAAATATTAATGATGGCTTCTTCCTGGTCTCGATTCGATATTTCTTTTTAAAAAAATCTAAGTTTTAAATAGTTTCTGTTGTTTTTTATTATGAAACTTAAAAGTCTCAAAAATTAAAAAGTAATTTATAAACATATTATCATTCAAATTATTGTTGTTTTGTTTCAACAGAGAGAATTTTAAAATCGTCAAATGTAAACAATAGGCTATTGAATAGTAAAAATTGAAAATTCTCCGATGTATGAGAATAGCGTATCCGGATTCGTCGTAATTAAGTTCTTTTTAAAAGTCTATCTAATATAAAAAAAGAAATTCTTCAAAATTATACAAATAACGTTTTTTTTTCAAATTTTTTTTTTATAATTTATCCTTTTGGCTGCTTAAATGAAAAGTACCAACAACTAATTAGATTTTTAATTTCATTCAGAACTTAAACAAAAATTATTTTGAAAATATGTATCAAAGCTGAACAATAGTCTATCAACTGTCGTCTTTGCAAAGGTTTTGCAGGGTATAGCTAGTAATAAATAAAAAATTTTTTCTCGTTAATGTTCTTAATATATATTTATATATTTGTATATATATATATAGACTTAAAAAATTATCTGTATTTTCCAGTTTGAAATTATAGTTTATTCGGTACTGATAAGAAAAATAATGAATATTGAATGGCATATTTTGTTCACGTTTGTCTTATATTATAATTGTGATGAATTTTTAAGGTTTGGGACTATGAAACTGGAGACTATGAAAGAACATTGAAAGGTCACACAGACTCTGTACAAGATGTCGCTTTTGACAGTGCAGGGAAATTTCTAGGTAACACTAACTAGTGCATATATTGTGTTTGCAAATTTTACTTTTTATATTTAGCAGTTCTGATTAGTTTTAGAAAGACAGGTTAAATTATGTGGTTCCATTATGTATTCAACACAACCATCATTTATTTTATTTTTATATTTAACCTATATCATAGTAAAATAAAGTTCCCTTAGCCCTAGCTGGCCATCTGGGCAGATAAAATGTAGAATTCATCTGTTTCTATAACCTTGGCATGTGGAGGGATTGTGTGGTTTAGCACAACACCCAGTCACCTTTACCTCCCCTACTTAATTCAGGTATCCATTTAAAGCTGGGTGGGATGACTTTGAAACAAGTGTCCCCCTGGAGATAGTCCCATGTTTCTCACAGGTCGACAGGCGAGTATCTACACCACTGTGCCATCCATCCCATCAACCTGTATCATACGACAGAGATAAATCTGTGAATCATTTACTTAAACTTTGCTAGTCAATATTAGTCATATGTTGTAACAAGAATGTAGTAGTCTGGAGAAAGGATGGTTCCGAAGTGTTAATACCATTACCAATTGCTTATTCTATGTGTCTAAATGACATGGTATCCCTTCTCATATGAACAAACGTGATCTTCTAAATCGCTTAAGGTTATTGCTTATTATTGATGTTCAGGAATACTATTTTTTAAGATACTATGTATGAACAATGAATAAATTAAACAAAATCTTATTTATTTTTTTTCTGAAAGATGATATGTTATAATAAAAGGCTAAAGATACAAAGTTGATTTAAAAAAATATTCTTGTGAACCTAATATTTTTTTATTCAAATTTCTTACACATTTTATATCTTTTATAGTTATATTTTATATATACATGTACAATGAAATATTTTTTTCATTTGTTTTAGTTTCGTGTTCAGCTGACCTCAGTATAAAAATCTGGGATTTCAATGGATATGAGTGTATCAAAACAATGATGGGTGAATATTTGTGTTTTTTTTTTCTGAATTTTAAGTCCTGTAATATTTATCATGTTAACAAAATACAGTTGTTTTTCCCCATAACATTTTACATTGTTAATAAAACATGTTAAGATATTAATAATTGGCAGTGGGATGTGAACCTTACCACTTATGATTTTAAAAATCTCAGTTGCAGTTTAATTTATACACCATTCTTTCAATATGTTTTGTAGGTCATGATCACAATGTATCAAGTGTGACTTTTATGCCATCTGGAGACTTTGTGGTTTCTTCTTCTAGAGACAAAACTATTAAAATGTGGGAAGTGGCTACTGGGTAAGTCATCTGATATTTTTTTTCCATAAAATACTTAAAATAAAGTGAAAGTTTATTTCAAAGTAAATTGATGTAATTTAAAAATATAAACTCAGTCCCATGGATTATATATTATATAGAGTGTGCAAATGTGCATCCTTGTTTTTGATCATACTAGCCAAACATTTTTAAAGGTTGATTTACACTACACCAATGAGACTATTACTAGTGATAAAAAATTCTTATTTGATTGTAGCCTAACCCGACCTGTATTTTACTGCATATTTTCATGAAAGTCACTGAAAAGGTACAATCTAGTTTATTTCAAACCGAACCTACATTTTTATCAGTTATTGACTGTCCAATATTTATATTTCATATTGATTAGATTGAAATTGGTTTATAATTCGGGGTTCGTATTATATAAACACCGAATTTTAAAATAATAAGTCATTTCATAAAATCATTTAGCAAAAGCATAAATTCATGAAGATTTAACAGTACAATAATACTGAAATACAAAGCGAAAATATGAGTATATGTTTTTTAGCTTATACTTGAGCACATTTTAATCCAGAAAGTTCATGAGATTATGGCTCTTCGATACTTGAAAATCAGATTGTAAGATTTTTCATTGAGATGTTGATGTTTTAACAATGTTCTAACGGGAAATATCTTTGGATTCATTCAATGCTATTTTACAACGTTTTTCTTAACTCCACTTCTTGTCTGATTGTTTGTGTGTTTATCCGCGGGATTTTGAAATCCAATTTTAGACCACTTTCCGATAAGCTATAGCTCTGATACTTTCAATAAAACTCAGAACCCGATGACGATGCAATATTCTTACTATTTCATTATGATTTGATGAGTTTCTTAATAAATAAAATTAAATATGTATGGCGAATAGGTCACAGCCTTGTCTAAATCAAGGGAAATTACTGGTGCTATACTCTACTGCGCCTGAACACGTGTGTGATTAGACCACTTCCAGAACAAACAAAAAAATTAACGGCCAAAATTGATTTTAAAAGCGAACGCAGCGCAATAAAAACAAATGTGTTGAAAAATTATTTAAAGTGAAAGAACTCAAAATTTATATTCTCTGTTTATAAACATGATACTCCAAAAAGTTTCACTACTTTCTTTGATTTTCTGCGCATGAATACATGTGACGTCAGAGCGCTCCAAAAATATATATAGTTAAATCGGGTCTGTCTTACACCAACATTTTTTAACTCTTCGTATTAATTGAAAAAAAAATATTTTAACCTTTTCATTCCGGATGCGGATTATTGACAACAATCGCGATAAGGCCCGAACTACTGATGCGGATTTTTGACATTTCACTTCAGCAATAGATTTCTATACCTTATGTTATAACCTATATATTCTTGTAGAGAAATCATTTCTACACAAATTCATTAATGGTTTTTCATCATTTTCTAGACAGTTCTTTTTTTATTACGTTTTTAGTGGGAAGGGGGTAAAAATGACACTCTTTCTCCGATCAAAAAGTTGGCCGAAATGGCCGCTTTTTATGTCCGGTTTAAGCCGGCATTCTAACGTAAGATTACACACGTGTGGTATCAATGTAAAGGTCAGCCTTCTCTCTATTTGAATATCTAGGTCATTTGCGTAACTTTTCCATTATGTAATAACAGGGAGGCAGAAACCAGACCCCCTGTGTGAGGGATTTCTTTGTCCCGAGTTGGCTGGTGGTAAAAATTGCATAACAGGTTCACCGCGCATGCGCAGTACTATTGTTAGCCTTAGACACAGAACACAGCGTGTTGCTTCAAAATCAAACACATTTCACAAATTATTTAACATTTACGTTTAAAAATGATTTTTTTTTTACAATAAACAATATAAAAACTGATTATAATGAATTATTTCTAGTAGATTTACGGCGATGCAGTTTTTTTCGAATAACATCGGCAGATTTATGACATCACTAAAATCCCTCCCTCCTCTGAGATGAGGCCATAGGCGTGTTTAACATCTTAAAATTACTATTACAATTTCTTTATATTAACTTGCAATAGACTTAAAATACATTAAAGAGAATATATGAAATCTAAAATCATCACTTCCAATTGCAGTTTGTTTGTTTTTGTTTTGTGAATGTGCTATATTTCTGTTATTAATGGATGCATGTTTTTGTGAGACTTAGTATTTCAATATGGATTACATTAATTATGATGCCGTTATAAGAACATGTGAGTAGCTACATTTTCCATTTTAAAACATTGTTTGTGTCCCTAATATGTTTACTTTTAGTACTATTACTTAAATCACATATTTTTTCTAAATAACTATGATTTTATTGAGATTTATAATTTGTCTGGACCGTTTTATGGTCCAATATGGTGACCGATTTCAAAAGTTCGTTATTATATAAATTTTGGAAAAAAAATGAAGAAAGTATAGCCGATAGGAAGAGAAATGAACATTTATTATTATAATGCTTAAATTCAGAAACATTAGTTATAATTAGTTTGTTGTTTTTTCGTTTGTAATGTGTAAGGTTTGAAAGTTGCATAACCTATTGGAAGGAATAAATTTTATCGAATTTATATACTTTTATCATCTTTACTATAAAGTCAACATACATAAAATATATATCATAAGAAAGATTGTTTAATTTCCGACATGTTGATATATAGATCATACTATTTAAAATTGTAGTTGATAAATAGTTGCACAATAAATAAAGTCTATATAAACAGCCCACAATCAGGTCCTCCATTAAAAATAGTGATTATTTTCAATTCATAACAACTTTATCAAATCTTGATCAATTTTAGTAATTCTTACACTGTTGTAAAGGAAATTGAATGATGTTTATTTTATCTCGGTATACCTATAGGCTATTTTTATAATCTCCGGTTAAAATTTTCTGTTGAAAATAGGGTTTAAAAAATCAAAATTGAAAAAAAAATTGTCATACTTTTCTGAATAATAACTTTTTAAATATCAATTGTATAACTTTAATTCTTTCACAGAATGAAAGATAATTCATTTCTTTGTAATAAAATGTATTCTTTTAGGGGACTATCTCTATTACTTTAAAAGTTACATGCGTTTTTGTGCACCCACCCCGTTTTTTCCCAAAACTTTTTGCTCAAGCCCATAAACCCTCAGTAATTGCAGGGTATCTCTAGTTTTTCCCCTAAGGAACCAATGGGTTTTAACTAAAAAGTAGAAAATAAAAATTACATTATAAAAAATATTTTATAAAAAACAACGTTTTTCTTGCTTACTAAAAAGCAGTTTAGTACGCAAGAAAAATGTTGTTTTTTATAAAATATTTTTTATAATGTAATTTTTTAGTTAAGTAAGTAAAGTTCCTTAACCCTAAAGAGCCACCCGGGCAGATGAAATGTAGAGTTCATCCATTTCTGTCACCTCTGCATTTAAAGGGATTGTGTGATTAATACAACGCACAGCCACCTATACTTCCCCATTTAAGGGTTACACTAGGACCCTTGGTTCTCACCAGGGATTAGACCCAGTTAAGTATTGATCAACTATTTTCTTCATGACCATATATCATCTGTTTATGTGGCCTACATGTTTGTTTTTGAACAGCTATTGTGTCAAAACCTATACTGGTCACAGAGACTGGGTTAGAATGGTCAGAGTTTTTCAAGATGGATCTTTGCTGGCCAGTTGCTCTAATGATCAAGCAAGTACATTTATATACTATGTGTAACACTGTATATTTTGTTATATAATGTTATGTGCTTGTTGATGTAATGCTTCTCCAAGGTAACACTATGTGTTCCTCACTGCTGCTTCAAATAACTATACTGGTTTTGTGTAGCTGCCGATATCATAACTGGTTTATAATCTTAAGTAGCGTTCAGTCTCGTTGCACTCTCAAACAACACACCAATCAATGAGGCAAAGTTCCACGATTCAATTATATTTATTAGATAATAAGATAACATATGTAATCTGAACTTGTTGCAGCAGTATTCACAAAAATGCTTCGTACACAATATAACACGTAGTATTCCAGGTCCCCGAAAGGATTATCTGATAATACGTTGACATTTAGTATCCTGGATCCCCGAAAGGATTAGCAGACATACTTCAATAAAATAGACTTTGACTGTGTACTGTAAAACTCAATAACTTGATAGCTTGTGCCTCTATTATTTCTCCACTACTTCTCCTCTAACTATCTCTACAACTGGTGTCCTGATGTCTCTATCGTCGGTCTGTCGAACTGTCGGTCTGTCGATGTCTCTCGTAGGTCTCTCGAAATTTTCGCTACATCTCTTTTTATGTGATGGTTAATTATCACGTGCCCCAAACGCCCAGAACTTCTGATTGGCTCCCTAACAACCTTTCTAACTCATTTACATATTAATGAATCTTATTCCAGCCTAGGGATTGGTGCGGCCTAAAACTCACTATGGGCTAGTATTTCTTTGTCTCCCTAATTACGTCTTATCACGTACATCCGGTGTCATCGACGCTCATTGACAGATTTATTCCACCCAAAACAAAGATAACACGCTGGAATTCTAATTATCAAAAACTCTGCCTGTGTCTTTGGCCCATGAACTTTCAATGTTGACCACCCAACTAAACCAGTGGTTCTAAAATTGTATGAATCTATCTAAAGCTATTGTTACACTATGTATATGTAGTTTATCTGCAGCATATTTTACCTTCATATGGTTTTATGAGTTTGTATATGTGGTCAATTTTTTATTGAAACTTTTGAATGATGTCTTAACTTTTATATTTATTTCTGACAGACTGTTAGGGTTTGGGTAACAGCCACAAAAGAATGCAAAGCAGAGCTCAGAGAACATGAGCATGTAGTTGAATGTATAGCTTGGGCTCCAGATTCAGCTCAGCCAGCCATCAATGAGGCTGCTGGAACAGAGGTACTCATTGATGATGACCTAGTTCTGTTCACATGGTTCAAAAAAATATTGTACTGAGCATTTCTCATAAGCATGAAGATGATTTGAATTAATTATACTTTTGTCTTTTTTTTTAAGAGCAAAAGTGCTAAGCGATCAGGGCCATTTTTGCTGTCTGGGTCTAGAGATAAAACTATAAAAATGTGGGATGTTAGTGTAGGAATTTGTCTCTTTACCATGGTAAGTACACATGTTGATTTTATTTCATTTTGTTCAATTTCTTTGCATCTCAAAATGGATTAAATTTAATAATGGTTTTTTTTTCAATAATTTATATTGAACCTAATAAATTGTTATTGTATTAGATTGTAATGATGTAAATTTTGTGCATGAGCAGTAGGTGTCAAACCACATCTTAGTTTTCTATTCAATGAAAGCTTTTTCTGTTAGGGGGAAAATTTCGCTCATAGAATGTACAAAGTGCATAAAGATCACAAGCTACCATGAGTGAGGTCAATGAGAGCTGCATTTTGGTTTATCATATTATAAAAATACTCTTCAGAGCCTAACTATAGTCATTTTTTACAAGATTTAGTCTTAGAAAAGGACTTCATGATAAATCTTGCTATATTTTTTTTCAAAACATGGCTTTACATTTTTGTAAATGTGGAGGAAAGACTATAGGCACACCAAAAAATAGTTTTGTCAGTGATTGTATGTTAGGCTGCATGAAATGATTTTGATAAACAGTGAAGAAAAATGATGATATGCATCATCTGTTGAGTAAAGTTTTAAAATATATTTGCATATAGAGTATACTTCACTTTACTGCAGTGGTTCCCTATGTGTGGATAACTGAAAATGAAAAAAAGAAAATGACTAAACTGAGAAAATATAAACCTTAAAAAAGATGCTTTAGATTTTCTTTCTTTATTCCTTCTTTTTCCTACACATGTGGGTCGTGAAAAATAAACAGGTGTTTTTATGGGTCAAGAGTCATAAAAGTTTGAGTTAATGCGATATCTGGATGACATAATACATAAAGATACTTTGTCTTTTCATTAAAATTTGACATTTAGACCATTTGTTTGAAATATGTATTTATTGGTTTTGTCCTTACAGGCTGGTCATGACAATTGGATACGAGGAATTGTCTTTCACCCAGGGGGTAAATATATTCTGTCAGCCTCTGACGATAAAACAATCAGAGTGTGGGACATACAAAACAAACGGAACCACAAGACATTATTAGCACATCCTCATTTCGTCACTTCTATTGGTAATTATATCTTTAAAAAAATACGCTGATTATTATCCATTGGTATATTTGCAGCACTTCTTAATACTGATTTTGTATGTGTGGCGTACAATATTTTGGGTAGCCTGATATTTAACAATATGTTTCATAATATATAATTACAACTCAGAGTAGTTTACAACATACATTGTTGTGTGAAATGGTCATTTATGATGGAGCATTCAGATGGGAAGGGGTGAAAATATCACCTGCGGAAGCAGGGTGGAGGAGGGTAAATTCTACCTCACAACATGCTAGAGTACTTTTTTTCAGTACGTATATAATGTGAATGTAAAAAAGTGGTTTATTACTACACATCTTTAAGTAGTCAGTAGTCATGCAAATATTTCACTTGAAAATTTCTTTAACTAATGATTTTTCTATGTTGAAATGGTCCTCTGTGAATGACATTAATCACCTTCAATCAGCTTGCTGTATAAATTGTTCAAGTTTTGATTTACTTCATCTTGATGACATATTTTACCACATAATCTAGTCTCAAACTTGACTCACTGTTTGACTTTTGCAGATATGCATAGAAATGCTCCATATGTGATCACAGGAAGTGTTGACCAGTCAGTCAAAGTGTGGGAATGTCGCTAAGCAAGAAGCACAGAAATTTCTTCAATTGGAAGAGAGAGAGAGAGATGTGAGCAGTCTGCCACAAGGACAGATGTTTAAGCATACAAACACAAAGGCTGTTATGAAAAAGCTCTATATACATATTTATATCGACAAAGATTTCATTGTTGTAGTAGTGCTTCATTTCAATTTCTAATAAATATTTATATTATGTATGGTAATATCTTTGTTTGGCCGCCTCCAACACACAAGTTTTATTTTTTTTTTTAAACATGATAGAAACATTCCCACTAGCTTTTGATGGTCGAATTTAATAATTGATTAGTCCTTGAAAACTTACATAATATAGGGGAAAGAATTTTTTTTTTACTACTTCATTTTTAATGTGGTTTTGTTTTAACTTGAACTGGCCTTGCTCTTAGGTTGTCAACTGCTGATAAGCATTTTCTCTCAAATGCACTCCTTGGACAGTTTATGAGGGAACTGTCCATCTTGATGTATTGCACCCTAAGCATCAAGACAGTGACTATACACAAAAGAAAAGCTACTAAAACCTGTACAAATTGCTGAAGATGTTTTTTAATGAAATTTATTTATCACGTTTACCCATAAACAAAATGAACCTTTGATGTATTGTTTTGCCCTCTAGAATTGAACAGGTTGACATAGAACCGGGAATATTTAAAAAAAACAACTGATATAATCTGAATCCTGTACAATTTGATATCAACAAAAACATGCATGGTCTAATTATCTTTAGGCCTCATTGTTTTCCTTTTTATTTGTGATATAAATGTAATTGGCATTTTTTTAGTGTTGATGTTTTAAACGTGCTGCTTCAAATAATTTTCTTTCTGTCATTGATTTTTTTTTTATGTCAGTATTTTTCACCATCCAATTTTTATCTTTCCAATTGGTTCTTCATGTAGTGCTGTCCTCTTTCAGCCAATTGGTATGATAATTTCTGTTCATAACATATGCACTGATTCATTGGAATTTTTTGTTTCTTTTTTTGGAGAAATATAATTAAATCACTTACAATTTTCAATTTCCTATAATCAGCTTTAAAATTAATTATTTTTTTGCTTGGACCATTAAATTTCTTGATTGTTATCACAAGCTAGTTAAATTTTACAGTTTTTCTTGGAAAAGCTTGTTGAGTGAAATATCTCAACAAATAAAGATGGTGTTTCAAATCGTTTCCTATAATGGATTTAAACTGTTTATATAGAGCCGATAACCAGTATAAATATTTTGTTCCTGTTCTAAGGTGTCAATGTAACTATGGCATGATTTATCACATCAATAGATTTTTCTATTCATTTTTTTTTTATATTTATGTCCAGCTCCATATAAATCGTTTGCCATTCACTGGTTATTGCAATTATTTAATTGAATAACAATTTTTTGAAAGTTGTTAAAAAAAAAAAAATCCTCATATGGGCCAATGTCTGTGTCATATGGCACTACTGATAATGAATTTGTACTTTTAAAATAAAACCTATTTAGCTTTTATATTATAATTCGATGTATATAGATGCATAAATTATCTGTATAAATCATTTTAGAGTGAAGTGCAAATGATTTTTTTTTAATTATTATTTTTGCACTTTGTTGTGAAGAAAAATAAATATCTTTAAATCTTCTATAATAATGGAGTTCGCATTAGTTTTCTTTTAATATATATATAGTTACATTAAATTTGAGTTTATAATATTCTATAGCGTACATTTTTTAAATTCTAAACCTTTGAAACATAAAATATTTCAAAATCTTGCATCTGTCCTATCTTTCCTTGGTCATTAAGTACAGGCTAGGTTAAATTTTTTAGATTTCCAAGATTTAACGTACTATCTGAAGTGTCTTTTTATTTCTAAAAATTATGTGAATGGTAGTTAATTTCTGATAAAACCCATATTTAAGAGAATTAAAAAAATTGTTTTGGCGTATTTTACTTGCTTTTTAAACAATTATCTTGGGAGATTGATTATAAAACATAAGCCTCTTTCATGCTTTTTTTTATCACATGCACTTCGCAAGCTCTTTTTTCCTATTTCAAGTAATTTTAATAAATTTGAATGCAGATTAGGATTCTGTGACAACTTTCTCCATGATGTTGGATTCAGTTATTTCATCAACCTGGGCTTGTTATCAATAGAACTTTGTGCAATTCTAGTTTTTATTTTGCAGGGGCCTGTAGCCTACAGTGATGTTTTTTTTCTCTCCATTGTCATATTCACTTCATATTTTTGTTATGCTATTAAAACTTTTTGGGTTCACCTTAAATGTTTTGAAACTAAAAATTGTCTCATTGATTTGGATAATGAATTTTAAAAAAGTCATTAATTACACCTTTTAAGTTTTGAGTCATTAAATTATGTGACTTTTAAAAATGTGTATTGGTACTTACATATTTTTGCCAAAGTTTAAATTCTGTATTTATGATTGTTTTATGTTAAAAAAACATGATGAACACAAACATAATGGAATCTTAGTACAATTATGCAAAAAGGAATTGTCCCACACATACACAGTTGAAATTTAAAAATAAAATATGCTTATCTAAGACTGGAAACAAAAATATTTATGGTCCCTTTCAATCATATTATTCAATATTTTTCTTTTTTCGAATTTAAAGGGAATGTATTTAGAGGTTTTAGTTGTTACCTAAAAATTGATTCCTTTTTGCATAAATACATTGAAAAATTCAAATTTTACATAAGTGCTCCGTTTAAGAGCATTTAAAATTTATTTTAAATGTTTATATACCGAAATCTACAAGAATTAGGGGTGGGGGGGTAAGCCTGTGAACTAAAAATGAAATGTCTTTTTCATAAGAGACTCTTTAAAGTTGCTTATTGCATATGTGATGTTTGAAATGCTTATATTAAGTTACAGTGTGTAGCTTAATTATTGTGTGGATCTGTTGGGGTCAAATGGTTCACAATGAATACATGTGTTGACTGCAATGTCTTTTTTTTTGTTAAATTCTGAGTATACCTCCATCTTTTTTTTTTTTTGAATTTTATTTATTTATGAACTATCAAATTTCTTTTCAGAAGCATTAAAGTGGATTGTACATAAAATGGTCATCACTTATAATAGATGTTATGTTGTATTATGTTTGGTCCAAAGATGTACAAACATGTATTTTGTCACATTTTAGGTGCATTCTTGTTAGTTTTTTTTTTACTTTTTTTCCCCTCAGCCTACTTGTAGAATATTTTAAACAACAAATACGACAACAACAATTAATTAATATGTGCAGTGTTAATGAATAATATGGACACAAAATCCTTATGATAAAAGAGACACTTATTGGCCATGTTCAACAATTAATTATATCGTGGAGAAACTGAAGTAAATTGTAAGTACACAGCTTTGTTCACTACAAGGCTAAGCACAAACAAGTAGATTCTATTTGATGCTTTAAATATATCATTTCAAAACACAAAACTTAAGATTGAATAATATTGAAAGCGATTAATTTTTGGCTGATATTTTAAATACAGGTTAAAAAAAAACATAACACCAGTTTTGAAGGAGCATAGGCTTACGTTACAGGCTTGTGGTCAACCTTTCTTTTTTTTAAATGTTAACTATTAAACGTAAATTTCACCTGAATATTTAATGATCGTTATTATTTAATCAATCCAAGAATTTATAATAATCATGTCTTAATGTAAACATTTCTTAAATATTAAAACAACTGTTCATCCTAAGTAAAATAATTCATATGGTGTGTTGCATCTGTTTGTTGTTTGCAAATATTATTTGTCCTTATTTTTAAATCAGGCCTAGTTAGACAATTTGAAATAAACCAAGCACAAAATTTTTCCAAAAATTGACGGCACATCTCTGTTTATTCAAAGAACTTGTTTATACAGATAAATTTTACTTTGTTAACCCTGCACAGGAAAACCACAAAATGCAATATGCTCAGCTAAGCAAAACATTCATTTTTTTATAAAGTGTTGAGGTTTGGAATTTCTCATTTGTTACTTTTTAAAAAAAAAAAAGAAAATAATGAAAGTGTGGAGTTTGGGAAGAAAACTAAGCTTTCGAAATTATTTTTATTGGTTTCCAATCCCTGTAGCCCTACATTTTTGCGGAAAAAAAATCTCAGACCTTACAGACTGATGTAAGTTGTTGATACATTAAAAGAGGTTAGTAAACTTTTAAAAAAAAGTGTACAATGTATCCAAGCCTCTAACTCTTTGTTCTAGTTTTTAGCATTGTTCAATTTATGTACATTCTACAATTGTTTAAGCACACTATGTACTCGTCTTGGATGCTTCTGTCAGTGAGCTCTTTTTTTTTTTTTTGGTGTTAAACTCAATATAATTATCAATGATAATTACTGTGTGTAACTTTTTTTTGTTGCCTACTTGCTGATTATAGTCAGTCAATAAAATAGCTATATTAAAAACATACCAGTATTTGTGTTATTTGTATTGCATAACATAAAATGTAGTAAAACCCTTTACATTTATAACAGTAGATTTTATTTAATTTTATTGTACAAAAAAAAACATGTAGATTATTTTCTTTTTAAAAAAAAAACAACAAAAGTTGTATTATTTTACAATAAGTAAATTATGCTTTAACATTTCTGCTAAACAGTATAACAATGTGTGTTACAGAAACCATCTACTTTGAAAAGTCAGATAAATGATTGTATGAAATAAATCCAAAAGGGGAATGTGTTAATAAAATAGCAAATACCATAGATACTCGCTTATAAGTCGATCTCGCAGATAAGTAGAGCATTTTTAAGCAGAAAATTACGAAATTTGTTATGACTTGCGCATAAGTTGAAAGTAAAACTATCATATTATTTTAATTTAAAAATTATATTGTTGGACTTGAACCGTAATTTCATTTAAATTGGCATTTGTGAACGCACTTTATCATCATGCGCTAGGCATCAACCGATAAGTATGGGGGTAATTGGATTACAACCCTCACGATTACATTGCAAGCACTCTACCAACTGAACTATCCAGCCACTTCGCCTCATTTAGATTAGAAGTCTAGATGCTATTAGAAAATTAGATATGCTGTAGGTACAGAAAGAATTCAATGCCTTTAATAAAGAGCTGCACCAAATGAATGTTGAGCCTGTTTCCGGTTTCTGCCAATGCCCGTGTTGCCTTGCAGTGTTCAGTGTACAATGTCGTTACTCAAATTCTAAGGAATATTGTGTTGCCCAGATAGGTGAACCCTGTTTTTTTCAGTGAATTTTAAGGCGTAAATTTTTTTTACTTATATGCGAGTATCTACTGTACAAAATAAACTACAATTTGTTTACTAAACCAGACTCTGGTGCTGAGACCATAATTATGCCTTGTATTTCTTTAAATTTGGGATGATCTTTATCTCCAACCAACTGCAGTAATATGGCTTCACTGGTTGTAACTGTTGCACCCATTTGTCTGAAACGCTGAGGGATTAAGAAACAACCTATTTATTAACAGAAAAATGTTGCTCTTATATTTTAAGAATAAATTCTAAAAATGATTTTTTTTTTTGAAAACAGAAAAACAAAATCTATATTTTAAATATCTAATGATATGTTCAAAAGTTTAAATGGTCAATTATTTAACTCTTTAATTTCTGTAACTACATGTATTGGCTATTATAAGGATACTTTTAAAAAGCAACTTCTGAGCATCTAATCACAAGAGTTCATAAATTGCTTGGATACTGTGGCTTTGAACCCACAATGAACTTCTCCAGTCAGTCTTATTTTAAATAGCCTCTACAATTTTGTAGGAAGAAATTTCTTTTATTGTGTTGTGAGATGCAGTAATAGGCTTAACATGCAAAAGTATTAACAGGAATGGTCAAAGTGTTATTTGCTGCAAAAATTGCTCTTTGACCCGAGGACTACATTTTTAAAAAGTGTTTTATTTTACAAGTAAATGCATGGTGAGATGAAAAATTAACAACTATGTGAAGTCTAAGTATTAGTAAGTATATTATAAAAATATTGAGCTGAAGATATACTTCAATGATAAGGGAATTTACTATTTCCTGAGTCTGTATTCATTTAGTTTTGTAAGTCTCTTCAAGAAAATGTGAAAGAAAATGGATTGACTTAAAGGTACCTCGCTAAATGGGAAGGTTAAATTTTTGAAATAATGAAAATAAAAATTTAACGGTAACTTGCAATAGTGAAAAAAAAAAAACCCAACTTCGGTTAATAATTATCAGGTGATTACCTCAAGAGCAAACAATCTATCCATTTGACTTCTTGATGACACGGCATCAGCAACAATGTGAACCTCAATGTCTCTCTTCAATAAGTCAATCACTGTTTGTTGAATGCAAACATGAGTCTATAAGTAAAAAGAAAAATTACTAACATCATTCATAGCATGATTTTTTCATCTTAATTAACAATCCATAACAGATAGCATTTTAAGACTACACTATTCAAAAGTCTGATTGAGCAGGGAATGGTGGCAGAAAAATTAGGTAGTCATGACTGACATTGTGCAGGTTATGAGTTTTCTTTGCTGTCATGTGATCATTTCATTGGAGCTAGGGTCAATGAAACTTATCTGCTACAATAGAAACTTAGATAGGGTGCAGCTAAAGAAATTGTAATAGGATCAAAAGACAATAGCTCATCCTGACAAGTACATTTTTGGCAAGATTTGAACAATTAAGTATTTATGCAACTTTTAAAAGCTAAATAACATAAATCAAACCTCTATTCCACATAAAATAACATGTCGCACATTTCCGGAGCACAATGTCTTCAATTTTTCCTCAACTTCAGGTATTAACATGCTGAACTTGGTTTTTGGAAAAACCCCAACCGCATTTGATATGTTGACTTCAGGAACAGTACTACCAAGTCCTTTAGGATACTGCAGATGATCAAAAGTGGTAATATAATAAATTAGAACATGTTGATTTTTTACTACTCTAAGGTGAAATTAATTAACTTTTGCTTATTTTAAATTAATTTACAGTACATTTGATTGAAATAAAAGTATAGTGCCTATATACCCAGTTACCCACTCTCTTTTTTTTTCAACATTGTTTATTGCTCCATCAATATTTCACTAATCATTAAATGAACATGTAAATTAACAGTAACAAGTAAAACAATTTTTTCATTGGTAGAATATCTAGTAAAGCTCTATTCTTTAGCAGGACTACTGTTAAAAAAAACAACCTTTAACTTTCTTTGAAGTTTATTTCAATATGAGAGAAAGCTGATATATTACAGATGAATATCATTATAGCAAATGTAAATGATTATACCTGTTCAGTTACAATTAATGGGATATCTAGTATTCTGGAGGCTTCAGTCTGTGGAGAAAAAAAAACATTTCTTATCAATAATTAGTTAAAATTAATTTCTGAAAAAAAAAAAATCATTTAATCTATTTTCTTTTCCATGTGATTCTGAAGCCAGAAAATACTGTTAATAATTAGATTTGAAAACAAAAAACAACCCTCACACACCCATACCATCTCATCCTTAAAATGGGATTTCATAAACATCATATTTTAACCACTGTTATAATTATTTGAAATAGATACATCAGCATTTATAATTAAAAAAAACAAGTAAAGAAATAAAAAAAAATCATTAATATAAACTTATTAGGGGTTAACATTGTTCTTTGGTTGTTTTTTTTTTCTAACATCTTGTTTATTTTTTTGTTTGTTTGTCACATTTAATTTATTAAATTTATTTTGAAAAGCATTATTTATGTGAAATAAAAGACTTGAAATAGAATATCTCTAGGTATTACTAGGACATCATTGAAGCACAAAATCTATGAACTTGCTTCAAAAAAGCATAAAGCAGGTTAACATATCACACTAAAAGGTGTAATACTTAACTTAACTTATTAGTCTGATTAGTAATTTTTTTAATGTTTTACTTTTACAATTTTGAAAAACAAAATGTTCATTTGGAGCCCATAAACTTTAAAGATTTTGATTGTGTTGTCTGTGGCATAGCTGTTCATATAGTTTTAGGGGTCCTAGGAAAAAGTGCCTTTTGGGACTCCAAGGGCCGTAGGCTGACCAAGGCAAAATAACTTTTGAGGACCCAATGCAAAAACACTGTAAATGACCCTAAAAATCTGATAAAAGTATTATGAAAGGCAGTGGCTACGGTTCGGTCCGACCGAACCCGTATTTTTTTTTTACTTCGGGTACCAGCCATAGATAATATTGCTCCACACCCTAACCCTAACCCTGAAAAAAAAAATAAAATTATGTTGTTATATAGCTCAGTGCAGCGACTTGGCCGCTATGCAATAATAAGTATTGCTGGTACCCGAAAGTAGCCACTGCGTTTATGAAACGCACTTGCTACGGTTCTGACCAGACAGAATCCTAATTTTTGTTTCCCGGGTACCAGTCATAGATATTGCTCCACACCCTAACCCTTTCCCTAATCCTAACCCTATATTTAAATATTTTAAAAAATAATTTTTTAAAATTGCAACTTTTGATGATTATAGGTCAGTGACTTTCATACACTAATATAACGGTTTTGGCTGGTGCCGTAGCCACTGCGTTTATGAAAACAGAGCTAACATTAGACTCATTAGTAACATAATTGTGTGTACATTTCTCTCCAGACATTTAATTAAATCAATGTTAATTGATCCTTAGCCTTAGCAATAACACTATTATTAGTCAATGGCATAGTTTATAAGATAATAAGTGAACAGGTAAATTCCAGGATGCCCCATCTTTCAGATCTTAAGTTAACTTGACTCTTAAGACTTGAATCTTACCAGTCGGTTTGAAACTTGAGCGATTTCGAAAAAGTACTTAATTGCATTTCTAAATTTTTCTTGTATATCACAGACAAAAAGCACAGTCTCATTCAGCTTAATGTCTCCAAGTTTTCGACAAGCCATTTAATCAATCAGCGGTTAAAGATGATATAAACTAACTTGACAATTGTCGCAGTGAAAACAACTTTAATAAGCCGTCCTGACCGATGACCTTTAAACTTTGAACTCATAGGGTGTTTAGTCTTCTTCCAATCCTCTTTAATTTTTTTTACAAGGTACGTTGGACTTTTATATAGGAATGTTTATACGTTTTTGAAATAATTCTCAATAAGAAATCTTATGAAATATTATGTATAAAACTTAAATAATATAAGGAATGTATTTAAATTATATATTATTATTTATGTTCGTGAAATGATTTTGTACTCAGACAATCATTGATATTTAACAAACGGGTTAAAAAGATGTAGATCACCCACATGTAAATAATACTAATATGATAGTAAAATGTAGGTTATTGGGGTGTTTATTTGTAATTTGCTATTTTGAATTTCGTCCGAAAAAAGTTTTTTATATTGATTTTAAAATAACAAGTGTACGATTTCAAAACATAAAAGATACATTTTCTGTTAACTTATATTTTCTACAATAATAATTGAAATATATTGTTGCACTATTTCTTTCACACGGTGTGGTGAGAGAGTGGCACCACTTCGGTGGCCTTGAATACCTCAAGATTCTGCTACTTCTGTCATGTGTACATGTTACATGTGTGTTGCTCTTGTCATACGGTGTTCAGTTATTACTTATTAGTAACCACTTTAAGTATTAAGTTTTTTTTTAAAAAAAAAAGGGCTGTGTAATTTACAAATCACATGATCATAGATGTTTCTTCTTTTTTTATATTTTGTTACATTTTCTTTTACTTGTGTAAAATAAATACTAAATACCCTACTAATAGCCTATAAAAAAACAATTAAAATTGCAATTAACACAGCGACTCGCCAACTGAGAAAATCTCAATCCTCTTGCTACATACATATTAATAAATATTATGATAATCACATAAATTTAAAAATAATTATAGATGTTGCTACTCATAAAGTAATATTTAGCACAGTCTAAGTCTTGTAAATAATTTGACAGTCAAAAAGTAGTAATAGCTTAAAATATATTACACTTTAATTTACAAGTATTGTGTCAGCTTGAGTATGAGATATTTTCAGATAGTGATAGTCATTGTTGATAGAGATAGATATTAGAATGCTAAATAATATTCAAATTGTTATACCGAACAATTTATTATTATTATTTATTAATAGTAATTCATACAAATAATTAAGTTTGATAAAATAAAGTTATATTTATAAAGTATTGTGTCAGCATGATTTGCTATGACTGGCATGAGATAAAGTATATTAAAGTATGAGTCAAAGCTTTAAAGTTAAACATGAAATATATTTTAATAATATTTTTAGTGATGTTAAACTTTCCAAAACTTATGACTTAAAATATCATATATGTGAAAATCACTGAAAACTAACAGCTTTTTTTTTTTTTTAAATAAATTTTTAGTTGAATATTTGTTGATCGAATTACACTGTAAGACTATTGACTGTTAAAGAACAAAAAACTAAAATGATAACTGATTGTGAACATTCAAATGATTTGACTGGAAAAAATGTGCCCAAGCAAATGTGGTCACCTAAAAATGAGAAAATTATACAGGCAGATAAACTTAGAGAAATTATAAATGAAAAATATGGGACTCAATTAAGTAAGTAACATCTTTAACTTTTAGTCTTTAACATTTGTTTTACAGATGTTTTACTTAGTTAGCATATTAAATATTAATGGTGTATCATACATTTTTGTTTTATACCCTTATAATTTTTAAAAGTCACTTTTTTTTTGTGTGATTGTCTGAGAAGTGTAAATGCTGGGTAATTTATGAATTTATCGACTTTGTTTTATTACATTTACATACCACCACCCTGTAGTCTAAAATAGCTATAGGCTAGAACTAGTACAGGCCAAATCAATTTATTCTCTTGACACAATTTTGAGTTAGTAAATCCAAACTATATGAAAGTTAACAGTGACTTATTTGTGCAATTCAAAGCTGTCCCAATGGTTGAGAATAGGATCAGGAATCAGTAGTATAGGAAAGGTACTGCGGGTTGTGTTGAAGCACAGGGTGCAGAACTAGGAAGGAGCACTGAATGATTGCTATTAAATGTTATTGCACTTTTCAGATTGGGAGGAGGGCACCAAAAAACATAACTGGCACATGGCACCACAATAGCTAGTTACAGCCATGTCAGGAAACATTTCATCCTTAAGTTATGTGGTCTCACAGAAGTTTCTTAGATTGTCTTCAAATTCATCTGAATGCCTTGTTTTGTCAATATCCCCAGTAAAATAGAATACATATAGAAAAGGATTAATGACAATATCACCTGTTTGACCCATAGCAACTGCAGATAACCTTTTTTTCAGAGTATAAGAGATTTTTTTGTGTTTATTTTTGGGAGCACTTCTGAAAGATTTAAGTTTTTAAGACTCTGATTGTATTAAAGTTTAATTGTGAAACGGCTTTACTTAATATTCCTTTACTTCAATTTTATAGAAACATACAGAGATCTTCATCGCTGGTCTTGTGATAATTATCCTGAATTCTGGGCAGAAGTTTGGATTTTCGCTAATATTATTCATTCTAAACCTTATGATAAGGTAAAATAGATGTATTATTTTATAAAAACACATAGTGTTAGGGCATATTTTTTTTTAGGACACTAAAGTATAATTTATTGGTGTTTTTTTTAGGTGGTAGACAAGAAATTAAATATTTCTGAAATACCAGAATGGTTTAAAGGAAGTCGCTTGAATTTTGCAGAAAATTTGCTTCGTTATAATGATGATAAAGTAGCAATCTATGCAACAGGTACTAACATTAACGTTTCATAATTTTATAACATTGATGTTAAATTTGAACTAGATGTTTTTATTTGTTTGAAATATCTTTTCTGTTTAGTTATGAGACATTTGTTGAAAATTACCATTTATTTAAGATGTATATTTTATACTTGATTGAATTAAATAATCAAAATTGATTGGAACATAGGCGAAGGTCAGAATGAAGTAAAGCAGAAGACTTTCAGAGAACTGCGCCAGTCTGTTGCACTTTTAGCATCTGCAATGAAAAAATTTGGTGTTAAAAAGGGAGACAGAGTTGTTGGTAAATTGTTAATGTTTTATTTAGTCTGTGTTACATAAATAATACCAGAAAAAACTTAGTTTTTAGCTTGTGTTTATTTGATCACGTGTTGAATCTTTTTGAATTTTTTTTTTAGGCTACATCCCAAACTGCATGGAGTCTGTGGAGTGTCTGCTTGCTGCATCCAGTATTGGTGCTATTTGGAGCTCAACCTCCCCAGATTTTGGGGTTGTCGTAAGCAATTTCTAATGCCTTCTAGATTAGCAAGGGATCTATTCAGATTTTTGAAGACAATTTTTTTTTCACATTTGCATCAGTTAATAGCATTTTTTTCCAAATGAAATCTGCTAATTTTGAGGAAACGCACTTTGGCCTGAAGAATTTTTTCTATGTTTATGCCAGGCAACACAACTCAGAAAAATCACACCCCTAAGTTGGAAAATGGACAATGTCTTTGAAACATTAAATTTTTTCATGAAAAATGGTGTACATATAAAAAAAATTATGTTTCTGTCATCTCTTGCAAATATTAAGTGCACCTGTGATTTCAATCATGTCCAATGCAAAGAAATGAGCTCTAAATCTTTTTAGAACAGTGTTTTAATTTTAATCTGCAGTCTGGTTAAACACACAAAAGTTATTTTTTTCCGCACGTTTGTAATAGTAAAATCATAAAGGTATGAATACACCAAGACGAAATTCCGGTATCTTAGGGCATTGCGAATTCCGTCTCTGTTTCGCTGCAATGATATTCTAATGAGAACATGTACACCGGTCAGGAATTCCGTTGCGGAACAGCGAAAGTTTTCAGTTTCGCTGCTTGCAGAGTTTTTTCCGGAGAGCTACATTTTCCGTCATGATAAACAAACAAAATGGCTGCTTAGAAACGTTGATTCGAATAGAAAAAATGATTCACATTAGTGTATATTCATTAAAAACAACAACAACAAAGTGAATTTTGACAGAAAAACATGAATTACTATAAATTTTGGCCGGCAACAGTCTTTGTATATGAATTTCTGAAAGGAAAATATACATCATCTATCTACATATTCTACAAATGAAATTTCTTTCGATCGAAGCGCTGTCTGAAAACATAAATGCTATTAAATAAATGTTTGGCTGATCATTAAAACAAAAAAAAAAATGAGCGGCTACCGATCGAATAAAAAGTTAAAAAAAAAAACAACAGTTTTCCATTTCCAGTTAGACAATTTATTTGTAATAAGAACAAAAAGGCACACAGGATGCAGTATTTTCTGCTTTTCAAAGTATCGTTTTTTTTTTTCCACTATCAGGAAAAAGTGCGAAGTAATCATTAAAAAATCTTCTTTCCGGTGAGTTGTTTCGGCGCTCACTGTTTCGTTCCGGTGTATCTACAAGAGTTTCGCTAAGTTGAGACTTCCGCGCGGAAGGTTCCGCGCGAAAGTGTTTCGTCTTGGTGTATTCAGAACTTAAAGCTGTTAACAAACTTTTTCTTTTTTAAAATTTAAATTACAGGGTGTCTTAGAAAGATTTACACAGATCAAACCCAAGCTTATTTTTAGTGTAAATGCAGTAAATTACAATGGAAAAGTTCATAACCATATGGAAAAGCTTGTTCAAGTGGTAAAAGGTAAACAGCTGCATTGTGTCAGTTTTTTTTTTCTTTTTTAGAAAAACAAATTGTTGATAAAGATTTTGTTCATATTAATTAAAAAAATTGTTTGCAATGTTTCTAAAATTTTTATTTATTAGGTCTGCCTGAATTGGAGAAAGTTATTGTGATTCCATTTGTCCTAGACAAAACAGTTGATCTCTCAACCATACCCCACAGGTAATATTCACATTCTTGCGTTGTTTTATTTTATAGTTTTTATTGTAAAATGTATATAACTGTTTCATTTACCACCTGAACATCTAAATATAAAAAATGTTTCTCTGATTTATCAACTTAGCATTACACTGGAAGAATTTCTTCAAGCTGGACTTGAGGATGGCAAAGTTCCAGAGTTGGAATTTGAGCAAGTTCCATTCAATCACCCTCTGGTCATCATGTATTCTTCAGGAACAACAGGTGTACCGAAATGTATGGTGCATTCAGCTGGGGTAAATGAATAATTTTCACTTGTTATTATTTTAGTTAATCATTGTGAGTAGTTATCTGAATATTATGTAACAGTTTAAACGTGAATGCTTGAGACTTTTATGTCTATCCTTGTTTTAAAAAAAAAAAATTCTATTTTGACAGGGTACTCTATTGAAACACTTATCAGAACATCTCTTTCATGGCAACATGGACCGGAGTGACATCATGCTTTACTACACCACTGTAAGTTAAAAGCCTTGATGACAATATCCTATTGCTAATGTTTGTTCCTTCCAATTTTTTTTTCTTTTTGATTTATTTTCATACAGTAATTTTTAACTGTTGCCTGCTTGATAAGGGAGTTGAACATTAAAATAATCTAAATGTAATGTATTAAAGATCTAAATATGACAATGATGACAGCAAAATACATACTCTATAAAACTGAACTAAAGTATTTATACCTCAAATGAAAATTAATATTATTTTCTATCTTTCAGTGTATTTTTTATTCTATATTAAAAATTGTAAATTTGTACTATTTATTAATGAATTAGACTTTGCATAATGGTAATTGTTATAAATTGATATGAAATGGCCTTCATTGCATGTTATTCTAAATTTCTAAAGCTTAATGGAAAAAGAATTAGTCTCTCAGAGTATTTCATATCCTTGAAAATTATTTCATGCAGTCATTTGTCTGCTCTAGCCCTTACCTTATTTTATTTCAATTCTTATTCTAGGCAGGTTGGATGATGTGGAATTGGATGGTTACAGCTCTTGCTGTGGGATCAGCCATAGTGTTGTATGATGGCTCCCCACTTGTTCCACATCCAAACATTTTATGGGATACAGTTGATCAGCTGGGGTAAGGCAGTTTTTGATTAAAAAAATATGGTTGCCCTGTCTATTAGAAGGATTTATTCAAAAAATTTAAAAAATATATGCACCACATTTTTTTGTAGCAAATTTTTAACTTTGATTAAACTTTGTTCATTTTGGTGTCTGTTAATAACATTTTTGTCAAAATGAAATGGACTTATTTTGAAGTTTCATGCATTGACCTGATATTAATATGTTACGATGCCATTTTTGCAAATTATTTACACAAGTTATTCGAAATTGTAAAAACTGGGGAAGTTGGAAAAAAGTTATTATAAAATAAAAAAAATTACATATTCTCTTGTAGATAATTGAAAAAACTATGATTTATTTATTGGTATAATTATTTTTTTAAATTTCCGAATCCCTCCATTGATAATAAAAAAGGAATCCAATATATTAAATTTTTTTATTGTATTAACTGCTGTAGTCATATAATAGAGAATTAGTATGTAGTTTACTTTTTTTTTTTTTTACTATGTCATCCCTTTAAGTTATTTTATTTACTATTCTATCTCTATTTCCAGAGTAACAATACTTGGTACTGGGGCAAAGTGGCTCTCTGTTTTAGAGGACAAGGGAGTCCGTCCTAGTGAGTATTTTTTAGCTTTTTATTTATGTATGTTTATAGAAATACTTTTTTTGTTTGAGGCTACATTACTGACCACTGTGATCAGATTCTACTGTTAATAACACACTTAATGTTATTTTTTTGTTGTTGTTTCTGTGACCTAGAAGTAACACACAATCTGTCATCACTGAAAGCTATTCTGTCTACTGGATCACCGTTAAAACCCCAAAGTTTTGATTATGTTTATAGGGACATTAAATCAGATGTTTTGCTGGGCTCAATATCAGGTATGTTTGAAATATATGTTTCTATAATCTTAAACTCTGAAAAATAAAAGAGTTTTCTTTCATTAGTCCAGATAAAAGATTTCTTATGATTTTTTTTAAAAATTAGTTATAATAAATGTTATAATGATATCGATTTCTATTGATTTTAAATTGTACATTGCGATACTTATCAGTATTATTTTGCTAAAAAATATTTTGAAACACTGCTAATGCATATTATTTATATAAGTTATATACTTAAAACTGATAAACTCATTTCTTTAACTGAAAATAATTCTTGTAACTAAAAAAATCTTTTTTTGATTTTACAAGTTTGCAGTTAAATTTCCATTATTCATTTATTGATGTTAAAAAAATGCTTACCTTAATTTTGTAATATCACTTATTATTGTATAGAACTGACCATAATTTACAAAAGTTATATATACATGAATTGTGGTGACAATGTAACGAAAATTATTTTAAAACTATAATTTTAACCAGAGATGTTCTTAGTATTTACTATGTAATTACAAGTACCAACCTGCGAGTACGAGTGCAAGTGCCCAATCTGCAGGTACAAGTACTCCAAAAATGTACTAGAGAAGTACTCAAGTAAAAGTACCCCATCTCTGTTAACCTTTTTGGTACATTATCAAAATAGTCTTATATCTTAAACAATGATACATTTTTTTACACATACGAAATTCAATTTCATTTCAAAACTAAAAATTTAATTTGAAACTAAACATTCCATTTATAATTAGGTGGTACAGACATTATTGCCTGTTTTATGGGCCAAAATTGGACTCTTCCTGTTTATAGAGGAGAAATTCAGTGCTTGTTGTTAGGATGTGATATGCAGAGTTGGGATGAGACAGGTCAGTTTATGATGTTGTGTAACTCGAATGTGTGTTTATCTCTAACTCAATGGTTCTGGATTGATTCATAACATAACTCCCCGATACATGATGCCTCAATGAATGTGGGGATAACCTTTGAAAGCATATAAATGTACGCTTCTGATTGTCTGACTGTTAGATGAATAGTTTTGTTTATGACTGCACACAAGGCCTTCATATTTGCAACATTAACTTTGATACTGTAGTAACTTTATGTAGAATGACACATAAGACACATGGGTTCAATAGTCACACTAATACTATTTATTTTTTACAAATCCAATGGACATCTAAACGAAGCTAAACTTAACCAATTAATCCAATAGGAAATCACTACAAGTGAGTCGAACGTGTTACGTCAAAAGTAACGAACTCGTTGTGCTAAAAATAACTACTACTACTCTCCTTTCTCTCTGGTCACTAACTCATAACTAACACTAGAGTCCATAGTAGAGCGTAGATTCCCGCCCCTTCAAACAAGGTCACGTGACTGGTGTCTCTCATTTAATAGTCCTTCTTGATGCTAGTGCTAGTTGAGGAGGGGAGGGGAACACACTTGTTACACCCTATCTCCCTTTACACGCATGTCGTTGCCTTGCAGTAAGGCACCCCACCTGTCCAGGTGATAAAATGGCGCAGAATCGTGGTTCATTAGAAGGCAACGACCATGCTTTACAACAATACTATTAATTTCCTTGGTTCAAATGTTTTAGGCTAAAAAATTTCAGTGCTTAAAACAAATTTAAGCGATTTTAAATTGTAATTAATGTTAATTTAAAGAAAAACCAAACATTTTTCAATAATCCAGGAAGATAAAAATTTTGTTTTTCCTTGAATAAATCATAGTGTTGTATAAAAAAAATGACAATATATATATTGGTAATTAAAAAATAAAAGTCATAAAAGATATTTACATTTTTTGTTATTAAACTTTTTTTAAAAAAGTGCTAACTTACATTTTTTAACATATTCACAAACCTCTTATTTTTTTATTTCTCTTTGTAAATGTAATAGTCAATATTACATATCATAAACTTTCAGCATGGAGAGAAAAAAAAAAGAAAATTAAAGATCTGCTACATTAGTGAAGATATTCTATTAATTAAAAAAAAAACTTTTTTTTAAAAGGTTTGAAATTTTATGGTCATAGCTGCAACCTATTTCTTTCCATAAATGTTATCTGTCCACATATAATTCAACTACAGTTAGATTTAGATTTTACTTTGATTTATAATCAATAAATAAAAAAAAAAAAAACTTTTACACACCACCAAACAATAAATATCCTCTCCTGATTACATAGATACACAGTCTTTCACCACACAAATTCCATATAACAGAGGGTAACTACACATACATGTATTACACAAATAGTACTCAAATGTGATACATTGGATAGTGGATTTAAGACCCAATAGCAGTTGGATAATTTTGACCTTATGAACCACTGACTTGATTTTTGACACTGACAAAAACAAACAAACTCTAGCTTTTATAATTAGAAATATCTTGTGTCATGTAGCACTCTGTCTTTCAGGTACACCGCTATTTAATTTAAAATGGTAATATGGCACTTTAATGTGCCCAAGATAACTATAAAAACACACAGTACACTTTCTTAAGGCTTGACCCATACCATGATCATTATTTGACACATTATTTTTTCAGGTAAACCAGTTTGGAATGAAAGCGGTGAGCTCATTTGTTTGACTCCTTTTCCTTCTATGCCTGTATTTTTCTGGAATGACTCAGACGGATCCAAATACAAAAAAGCTTATTTCAGTAAATTTCCAAGTGAGTATCTTATAATTTAGTAAAAATTTAGTCTAGTAATTTGATAAGCTTTCCTCATTTAAACTTAAGCTGGGAGATATGGACAATGTATTGGGTGTCTTTATTAATTGTGTAGGTTGTAAAAATGACGCTGAACTTTTTTTTTCAATCATGCAAATATTGCTGATTAATATTACTGGGCTAAATTTTAACATCTGCCCAAGTCACTATGAATCTCATTATAAGCAAGAGTACGTAAAATCAATAAATGTTTTCCCTTTGTTTACTTAGCGCTACTTTGGTGTCTATTGATCTAAATGTGATACGTTCTTCATCTAACGAGTAAGGGGACGGATGTTTGTGTGGTAAAGCTCTCGACTGTCGACCTGAAGGTACCTGGTTCGATCTCTGTTGAGGACCAAGGATATTTTTCAGGTCTTGGCTCAAGTTCCTGATGTATATCTCCCGTGGTGTCTCCATGGCCATTGCACTATCAGCTATGGTGGGGATGAAAGAAGGGAACCATTAAAACTGTCCCATTAGTGGTTTATAGGATCTAAGAGATATCATCTCATCCTTACAGGGATTTCACACACTTCTAAGTGGTTTCAGAATGAGGTCATACCAAATTCATCAGACTTAGGAATGATTTTGTTATACTGTCGTGTACTAATATATTGTTGGTTTGTGTCAAAATCTTTGGATTTATGGTTCTATAAAAAACAAATTTATGAATTTAGTGGCTAGAGCAACCTGCCTGCTTGAATTCATTTCTTGCTGTCTTCCAGTCTTATGTTTCTGTAAGACAGATTGATGTTGCACTCATCAAATTTTACAGACTGTTTTGTGCCACCGTGGCCATAGAGGGGCTGTAAATGGAAAATTACACAGTTTCCCATTAGTTGAATAAATTTCATATTAGTCTTAAAAATGTCTGAATTCATGAGTATTGAAAAAAAAAGTAAATTTAATAATTTAAATTTAACAAAGTCATGCATTTGAGTTTTTTTCCCCTTGTTTTTTTATTGCTACAGTACTTATTAGATAAAAAATAGATGCCTTCTTAATGTATTCGTAACTAGAAAGTAAAGTAGTTAATGTGATGTAAACAAAAAAATCCAAACAATAACACATTTTGACTTGCTGCAGATGTCTGGGCCCATGGTGATTATTGTCTTATTAATTCAGAAACAGGAGGAGTCTTAATGTTGGGCAGAAGGTAAGCATATAAATTTTAGACAGTTGGACTCATACATGATATGAAGTGTATTTTTAGCAGACCATGTTGTGGGTTAGGCTACTATTGTTCTAAACCGTTCTTATGATAAAAAAGTAATAGTTCCCTTTTCCCTCAGAGGCCATTAGGGAAGGTTAAATGTTGCTGTATCCACTAAAGAATAAGTGGTTGAGTGACGAGCACAGAGCCTATATTTCCTTTATTTATATATAAAAAAAACACTTCATATATTCTCACTTCATTTTTGTCTGCTTGCAGTGATGGCACTCTTAATCCTAATGGCGTCCGATTTGGCAGTGCTGAGATTTACCATGTTGGTCAGTGTTAGACATTTTTATTTCAGTTTTTTTTTCACCAAAATGTTTTTTTTTTAATTTAATTTTTCAAAGATAGAATATATCAATCGTTAATTTTTGTCCAATTCTTTGTTCTTAGTGGAAAGTTTTAAAGAGATTCAGGACAGCGTTTGTGTTAGTCAAAAAAGTAAAGATGGGATGGATGAAAGGGTTGTCTTGTTTCTGAAAATGGCTCCAGGCAGTGAATTCGGTTCAACTGTCGTAGAGAGTATAAAAAATCATATCCGAACATACTTGTCTGCCAGGCATGTACCAGCAGTCATCCTTCCTGTTGCAGATATTCCCGTAAGTCATTCTCTGCATAGATCATTTTACTTATTCCTACTTATAGTGGTTTCTCTTTGTTAAATTTTCTCACAAAATTTTTGTCTGTTATATAAATCTTTTGATAAAGATTTTCATTGTTGTGGTAGATCTTATGTTTTGTGGTGTTTGTTTTTTTTTTTTTTTTAACTTCCCATATAAAAATAGTTTTTCTTTTGTATTCTGTTACAGTACACAATAAGTGGGAAAAAAGTAGAGGTGGCTATCAAGCAAGCATTGCTTGGGCAGGATGTACTGCAAAGAGGTGCGCTTTCAAACCCTGACTGTTTAGATTTGTACTACAACATACCCGAATTGCAAGGTTATTGAGCACAGACACAGAGGTACTGTCCTGTGAAAGATGCCGACAAAAACAGCATAATTTATTCATTTTATCAACTTATTTTCAGTGTACATTCTTGACTAAGCTATGAATACTTTATAGAATTTATTTTTTTCTTAGTCTTTTAATTTGAAAATCAATTATGGTTATAAAAATATTTGATCTTTTGTTAAATGGTGTTATTGCATTGATATATTCCATTGTTACCAAAAAAAATTGTAAAAGAAAATGAAATGGATGGATTGGGTTGGATTGAATTTTTTTGTCAGCATTATTTATTATTAGTGTTAAAGGTTCTCATCATTTTCAGTAAGTTTGACTATTTCTTTATAAATGGCACTGGCTATATTGTGACAAAAGATCTGTTGCGAGTTAATTTCCCTTTCAGTATTTTCATTCCTTTTTTAGATAAGCCTTAGTAGAAAATTTTACACAATTGATATTGTTACTCAATTTCAGTATTGAGTTTAAATCTTTTATTGATATTTATAGTCTTTTTGAATATAATATGATGGAGACATTCATTAAGCCTCAGGTCATAGAATCTCATCTACAATACTCTGAGACTTCACATTACAATAGTATGCTTTTTCTTGACTTGTGTTTATGATGCTATAACTATTGTAGCCCAGTGAATTGTTGATATTTGCATCTGAACAAATGGATGAAAAAAAATTATGTGTTTTTAAAATTAATTTGCTGAGTATTATTTTGTTATTGTCATGCATATTAAAAAAGATGTAGTTATGATATTAATAAAAAAAAGTTATGTTCATTATAAATTATACGTAAGATAAGTAATGGTTTATTTATGTTACATGTATTATTCTTATTTGTAGATTTTATGAATAGAAAAACACTAACATCTAAAACATCACATGATATAGCTGTAAATTGTAGCATCACTACATGTACAATAATAGTGTATTATGTTTAGTTTTCCTTGTCCTACAGATGTTAGTATATTGTATGATATGTTTGACAGATGCTGTGAACATTGAAAATAATTTGTCTTGCTGTTCAACTTCCTTTTTAAATTTCTAGTTATATTAAAAAAAAAGTATTTTTAAGCACTGTTTCAAACAGCTAATACGTCTATGGTTGGTTCATTGATACATTTGATGAAATTATTTTCAGAGAGGACCTATCGTTGATAAAGCTTGAATTTAGTTTTAATTGAATTGATTTTCATTTGCTTGCTGATATATTTTAGATAGCGATAGATTATACTGAAATGAACCATTTAGATAGCAATCATGTCAATGTCCAAACAGAAAAACAAAACCAATTGGTTCTGACGTAACTTTTCTAACAGAAATCTTGTTAACAAAGTTTATACATAAGTACATGTATTATCATTATTACACTAGTTAAGTCTCATCTGTTGGATTGTTATTATAAATATCAGTCTTGAAGGACATATCTTTTTAGTGGTCTGCTTTATACTTACAATAATAGGAGATTTTGAACACTTACCAGAAACGTTTATTGCCAGATTTTTACTTTTCATTTACAAAGAGGATTAGTTCATAAAAATTATTTTTGTTTGGAGTTTTTGTAACTTTATTTTTATAGTTTTTATTTCTAAACCACTCAGTGCCTTTTTATTTTTTGTTCACTTTTTATATTTTTTTAAACATTTATCATCACCAGACAATTCTTTAAACTCTTGAATAATCAGAACAATGCAACAGATCCAGAATACTTTTTTTCCTATTTTCTATCCATGTCTCAAAAAAAAATAGAATAAGATATTAACATACTTTTAATATCACATACCTTTAAATACAGACATGAAAGCAAACTAATGTTTATAAAAAAAGAAAAAGACCAAATCAGTTTTGCTGTCTTAGATGTTTTTTTTTTCAAATGGGGATGATGTAATTTGGTACATTTTTTCTTTAATTACACGTGGTAGCTTTGTTATATGTATTTTTTCCTCTGTGCCATATAAATGATGTAATTTAGCTTCTTAAGTTTTTCTAAGTTCATAAAGTAAAATAGAATTGAGGCTTACAATTTTTTTCCTTAGAGCTAAATAAAATATCCAAAATTTAGAAATTCTGAATTGTTTTCTTTTTATTTATTGCTATGTAAAGAATAAAAATATTAGAATGAATGAGAAATAATACTCCAACGAAAACTTTTCTCATTTCATGGGTTACATACTTAACTGATGATTATTTGATTAAGACATCCTCTAGATGCTTCTTGACAATTTATTGTGATCTCGGTATTTTTTATCATGATAGAGCTCAATTCATTCACTGATTTACATTAATACCTGCAAATCTAAATTTAATCCATTCGCTGAAATATAATACCTCCATATCCATTTCTTAACGTAGTTCCTAATGTTTTTACTTTATGTCATGAGATATAGTAATTTTTTGGGTCCACAAACTAAATCTTTATAGCTTATTGGACAATAAATTTACTGTATAGAAACATAAAGGTGTAAACTTAAAAATTAATATTGAAACATAACATGACAGCACTATATCTTTAAACAGGATCAAACTTTACAGGTGGATTAAATTTAGAAACAAATCTCTTGGCATTCAAATTGGGTTGGTTTCAAAGTAAAATTTGCTCAAGAAATTTTTTTTTTGTTCCATTTTCATATTTTGTGATTATTCAATTTGAATGTGTGATTAATTAATGATAGATATTTTAAACACCATTTTTTTTTCTGTGACAGACTGAAGTTTTATAATAATTATTTTTCAGTATGATAAATGTTCTTTCAAACAATAAAATATGTACATTTTATTCACATTTAGGTACAGTTGGTAAAGAAAATTTGCCCATCTAGCTTTATCTCAAAATGTCTAAAGTCTCAATTCAATGTTTTGTCCAGTTTTGTGTCTAATTTTCATTTCTTGTTTATGAATTTTTTTTTACATGGACATTAAATTTTTTTCGGTGAAACTGTCTATTGTTGCAATTTTACTAGGCAAACATAATCAAAATGATTTATTTGCAATACAAGCAGCTAAAAATACAAAAAAAAAATTAAGACTTTTTTTAAAGAAATTTTATTGATTTATCAGTAATAAAAATATAGATAAAATATTGATAGAGAAATCAGTTATGGACACGACACACATTTCAGGAAAGTGCAAACATCACTCCAAACACAATCTTGGGGTTTAAAATGACAGAGGGAATGGCTGTATAATTGGAACCAAACAAAAATTAACAATGGTAGTCTGGCATTAACACAAAGTAAAACGTATCCTGATAATGTATTTCGTCAAACTTCAGGTTTTTTGGCTTAATTAGCTTGTCAAAATACTCAAGCCAACAGCATGTTATGACTGAGGATTTTCCCAGCATCAACAAATATAGTGTACATGTACTAATTTAAAATAAACATCCAATAACATTTAATATAGGCCTTTTGAAATATAAAATAATACTCGACTTAGTTAAATATGTCGGAAAAAATTATCAATGTACATGTAATCTGTTTTGAACTTTTTTTCAAGTGTAAAGTAAGGAACCCTTTTAAAGAGATGCCGCAGTATGTTTATGACTTATCATACAGCCTATACATGAATATTGTACTATTCAGATAGGAAGGGAATCAAAGACATTTTTTTTAATTATGTGAATATAAATTAGTTTTAAAAACATTTGCTATTGGAAATTAATTTTCAAAAACATTAAAAAAAAATTACTGACAAATTATTATGGACCATGGAATGACAGATAAAAAAACGATTATAAATCAACAAAATTTGGATCAAACTAAAGACTGAGCACATTACCCTCTGAGAAAAAATAAAATAAAGAAAATGGGTCAAGTTGAGGTATAAATAAAATTTGTGCATATCATTTGAAAAAAAAAAAAATCATGCATTGATAGAAATTTTCAACATGAGTGTATTTTAAAAAAAACCGGACCATAGAAGAATAAAGCACACAAACCCATCTTTAAAAATATTTTTAGGTCAAAGGTCAGTGTTACGCAAAAATACACATTCTGCAAAATAAAACAATTACAATCACAAAGGGAGAAAGCAAGACCTTAACGAACACTCTGCTAGGATACTCATAAACTATGTCAAACAAAAAAAAGTTAAAGAAATGTATGTTTCTTGATAATTTTACAAAGCTAAATGTTGTCATCACCATCATTAGTTTTAGCCATAGCCAGAATATCTGGGACAGCTGTATCCCAACAGATTCAGAACCAAATACAAGAGAATATGTAATAAATGGAAGGTCTAAAGAATTCTTATACTCTTCATCGTTTTCTATTGGTGCGAAACCTTGACATTACATACTGAGAATTTTTCAGTCTAGAGATTTAAAATGAGGACTACTCTGGCTATTGAGAACAACTTCTTCAAACCTCATTTCTGGAGCACAATACCAATAGATTTATTTTTGAACAAAATGACCAGTTTGGTTAGTTAACAATAACTTTCTGTAAGTGACAAAAGGATGCAAGTAACCATAATACATGTGCATGTATTCTGAAAATTATAAAGTCACCACAAAGAGAACACAGATTCTGAATTACTAATGACCATTTGGCAGGCAATGATGAGTCGTCTACTAAAACTAATAGGTTACAATTTTTAAGGAGTTAATAGTAAAATATAGTCTGGTTCATCTTTTAGGTATTCAGATATACTTAACCGTTTTAAAATTGCTGCCAAGAATAAATGAACATTTCTATCTTGGTAGGACATGCATGAAGAAATATATTCATATAAAATAAATGAAGAAAACATCAAACATATGAAGAATTAAGATCTTTAAATTTGGTTGAGAAACTGTCACACATTTTCATAAGATGAAAAAAAATTTAGTTGAAAAGTTGCAGCTGAAGCAGATAAAAAAAAGTACTTAATAAATATATATTGGCCTTAAGATATGTGTGGATTATATATTGGCCTTAAGGTATATGTGGATTATATATTGGCCTGACATTTTTTTTATTTAAGTGTACAATAATTATATAATTTAATTACATACAAAAAAAAATGTAATTGAACACAACCTTTTTTTTTTCACACAGAGAAAATTACTGCTGCAGTAATTGAAGGCATTAAACTAGTTTAAGTACTTGTGGATGTGGCAGATAATAATTCATGTACACTAAAATATGCATGAGTGCATATGTCCAATTAACTTTATGATTGCAGCTAACATTCTGTATACAACATAAAAATACAAGACACAGTTTAAGACATGAGTTATTTTCTATACTAACATTTTAATAGCATTACTTTTAATGAAGAGAATTGAAGATCCCATGTCAAATTTGAATTTTTTTTTTTAACTTCATAAGATTAATCGTGTTAAGTGCCGGAAGAAAACAATGACATTTATTTCCAAGATTGTATGTGGTCTACAAGGGTTTAACGATGAATTCACATAAAAAGTACATTAAAAAAAAACATGAATATTTTGAGAAAGCAAACCACATTTTCATTTAGACAGCTCAAATAAAAAATTATTGTAGTTTGACAGAAAAAAAAAATGTTTTTTTTCATTAGGAAAAAATTAATTCCCCATAATTTAAAGTACATTGGTTTTAGATATTTTTAATGATTTCATTTTGAATATCTAACTCAAGTTATTATCACTTAACATAACAGCAGTATTATATCACAAATGTTTACTATTGCACAAAGAATGATATGGTTTAACAGTACAAGAAATGAAACCTTAAACATAATAAAATGTACATTCTAAAGCTTCATGAAATAAATTTTGCCTATTTACCTTAAACAATCTTAAATAAACATTTATGAAATTACAAATTAACAGTTTACATTTTGATGTGTAAAATATATTAAGATGTAAGATGAAATTTAAGTTCAAGTTTTAAAATGGAAGCCCCTGTAACAATACTTTCAATGGTGTAACAGACCTCATCAATACATTAACCATTAACTGCAACATTTTATTAGGATACACTTTTCTGCTATGCTGAAACAAAACATCTGACTGAGAAAACATAAAAGACTACAGATACATACAGGTATAACATGATTGAAGTTAGTCTGTCTTTTTGCTGCTCAGCTCATCATAATCCCAAAGTGCTCTCCATTCATTGGCACCAAGTAAAGCTATTTCAGTGATCCACCCTTTATTGTGGAGATCTTTTGTAAGTGAGGAGATCCAGCTCTCAACAAAGTGCAGGGATGTCGATAACACAGATGTCACCATTTCTAAAAAGAACGTTTCATGAGTTTAAATTGAGGAAATAGAAAAGAAATAAACAATCAACAAACAACTGAATCAACATAAGTCAAAACACACCCATACTTTGCTTAACGGCCTAGATATGTTCAAGAAATGTTGGCTATAAAGTGAAGAAAAGTCATGTAATTAATTAATAATTTTGATACAACCCCATAAAAATTTAATGGGATCAATTTTAACTTTTAATACAAAAATATATTCTTTAGTTCATTAAACATTTTATTTCCTATAAAAATGCTTAGCCTACTTAAAAATGAAAGTACAAAAACCATTTAATCATCAACATCATCATACCCTTAACCTATGGGGCTAATGATTTAATAATAAACAGAAATTAAAAAAAAATAGACTTATACATTAAAATACATAAAAAATATGCACTTATGTATATATACACAGAATAAAAAAAATGTTTACAAACCGTTTTCATACGATGACTAACATTAACATGAAAAATCATAAGGCTGTTATATTCTACCATCCCCTCTTTCCAATGTAGTGGATTATCCAGTTTAAAATATTGATACTAATTTGTCAGCTTCCCATGTCTGTCTGTTTCTTTTAGCAGTGTTTTGTAATTGGCAATGGCTAAGTTAACTGCACAAGAAACTTAAGTGCTGCTATCATTTTCGGGATCATTTTAAAGAAGAATGTTCATGCCCTGCTCAAAATAGAAAAGCGCTTTTGCCGCTAGAGGATCTAACTACAGATGTAACTACCTTCATTAACTGGCTTTATTTGTTGAGATTCAGCCACCAACTTTCCCAAATGTTTCAGCTTAGGGTTAAGTTCCTAAAAATAGATCAGAAAATTGGTCACATTATACTTTCCACAAAAAATATTTGAAATAAAAAATCACATGATGAAATCTTGATACAACCCTAACCCAATCATCTATACATCTGTAAAGAAAAAAAAAAGACTTCTTAAAAAATTCATGACATTTTCAAAACCAATATTTTCATTTGATCAATAAATCTTGTATTCGAGCATTAACTTACCTGTCCCCTCTTGTTTTGATCAATAATGAAGTTCAAAAGTTCAGCATGGAAACAGGCCTGGATCTGATCAAGTGTGTCAGAAGATTGTGACAGAACAATGTTGATGTTGCCTGGTGATCAAGGTAACTAAGATGCATTAAATCATTCTACTAGCCAGATATTTACAAGGACAATCAAAGACTGGAAGGCTCAGGTATGACGCAGATGCAACCAGTGGACTAAAAAAAAAAACTCAGAATAAGAGCAAAGCCTGACAAAAAAAATTACTTTTATTCTTTCGGCTGCGATATATTGCATATCCTGTCCATGGCGACTGGGCATAATACACCCGTACAATTATTATAAAAAGTGTATTTAGCCCAAAGGGCCATCGGGGCAGATTTAATGTAGAATTCTAATTCCTTGGCATATTGTGTGGTTAGCACACTGCCCAACCACCATTACTTCCCAGATTTAAGTCAGGCAACCAATTAAAGCTGGGTGAACCTGGAGAAATTCTATTGGTTTTCACAAAGGATCAAACCCTAGATTCTCAGATTGGCAGTCAAGCATTTACACCACTTGGCCATCCGTCCTGCTCATACACTTATTATAGAGAGAAAAAATTGTTTATGATGACACTTATAATATTTTTTCCTGTCATCAGCCTTGTGTCAGGACAGCAAAACTAGGGGGAGATTGGACTCTGGGGTCGTTGTTTATGGTCAGACAGCCAACTGATTAGAGTAGATATACTTGCACCCAGTCAAGGAGGTAAGGGTTCAAAGACAGTGAAAATGCAGAAGAAAAAAAATCTCAAGAAAACAACTAGTATAGAATAATGGTGTCATTGTCTGACAAGTTTAAGACTGTGATTGAGATATATGGAAGAGAATCACCTCTTTTGTAATCAATGGCTAAGATGTACCCAGTCATACTTCTTTCATAGACCTCCATCAGTGATGAAAATGATAGACTGGAAAATAAAAAAAACAATTAGCTCAAACCATCAAATCTTTCTATTGATACAGTATTTAAAGGGATGTAATTTAAGTCAGCAAAAAGTACCTCCTGGTTGCCTCCCCTAATGAAACTCCAAGCCTAATGTTCAAAGGTCGCTTAACAGCTACCAGGAAAAATATAGAAGTATACATTACATGTGGAAGAAAAAAACAAAACAACTACACAAATGGTATTACCATTTTATCTTGTGCATCCGTTTTATAATATTTTTGTCATAATGGTGTTACTAGAATAAAATGTTGCAGTAGCAACAGAAAGTTAAAAAAAAAAATTGTGCAGTTACGGAATAACACAGGCTCCATTAGGTTGACAGTCTTGACATCAAGCACATCACCTGTCGTCAAATAATGTTTGACAATGTAGTGAAACCTGGCCTGGTTGAGTGTCTCCATACAGACTGAGGTCACTGCTTTGTAGTTGGAAAACAGGTGCAGGAGGGTGAAGAATAGGAACAGCAGCCAGATAATACTGGGGAGAAACAAGGGTTATTAATTTACAGTGAGAAACAATGCCTTAATGAGATCATTTGTTAAGTTCATGGCTCAAAAGGTCATTGGGGCAAAATAATTCATGTTTCTGTAACCACTGCATATAAATAAAGGGGTTGTATGGTTTGCACAACGCCCAGCTGCCTTTACTTAAGACAAGTACTAATTTAAAGCCTGGGTGGACTTGAGGGACATTAATAACCTTTCACTGGGACTTGGAAAAAATTTTCTTGGTTCTCACAGAGGATCAAACCCAGGGGCTCTACACCGCTCGACCACCCACCATAATTTATGTTTAATCATAGTAATAACAAAATTTATAGAATACATATATCAGATTGTATGCCTCGAACAATCAATCAATATCCTAATTAGGTCAATTATAAATAAAGTGAAACCTCCAAATCTGAATTTGATTATTTCCTGAAACTTGTTTGATTTGCAATCAGTTATCATTCATACATGGATCAATCTGTTCTGTTTCTGTGACCCACACAACTTTAATAATAATGCATGATTGTTTGGCAAAAAGAAGTTAATTTGAAGTTATTATGTTTAAAACAGCAACAACTAAACATGATACAGGAAGACAAGCTTTTAATTAGCATAGAAATTATTTTTGGCCAAAATCTCAAGTAGTATTTTCCTTACAGATTAGATCAAAGAAAAAGTGGCATAATGGTGGTCTGAGTTCTAAAATAAAGAAGTCATGAACGCAAACAACAAAGGGAATATGAATTCCAAGCAGCTGCCTCATTCTGAGCTAAAAATTGCTCAGATTCCAAATTATTTAACCCCTGAGATGATCAGATATGGAGGTTTGACTGTAAGTGTAAATCAGGGTTGTTAAATTTTTAAAGCCTATTTTGTTCATCTTTTAACAGGCAAGATAAAAGAAAGCATAAATAAAACATTAATATGAAGTTAACCTAGAATAATTTATCATTTAATCCTAATTCCTTTCCAGAAATAAAAAAAGCCCCAATGGAACCAGGTTTTTATAAACGTTAGACCCACACATTTTTTCACTTACATTTGTTGACCACTGACGAGGGGAAGTATAATGAGGTTGCAGATGAGGGCGACTAGATTCACTAATGTTTCCTGTAATAGAAAAGGTGACATGCATTGAACGTTTATTTATATCTTTAGAGGCTGTTTAAAAATGTTAAATCAAATTATACATTAACCTAAGCGAATCGCTCCAACATTATCATATAATTTTTTTTTAGTGTAAACTTTCAATTACTAATTTATTCAAACATAACTTTTATCTAAACTTTCATAGAAACTAAAGAGTGATACAGTTCTGTATACATTTAACAGTGGGGCTTAAGAGTATACAAAGATGTGAAGGATAAGCCATTGATAATTATCTTTAGACAAAGGCTTGTTTCCTCTAACGCTGTGATGGCAAAAAATTTGGTTGCTCACAGCAGGAACTAATTGCTCAAGATCATCCTAGTCATCAGTCATTAAAAAGAAACTCCCAACTTCTTTCATCAGCAAAAAAAAACATGTTATTAACCAAGAAAGAAATGTTAACTCACAGTGAACATGTAAATTGTCACTAACAATGTACATGTATTACAAATGACTACATAATAAAAGAGTAATGCACTGATGTAGACTGAAACAGACACAATATTTATAAATAAATATATGTTGTTGTAGACAAAGATTTATACTATATTTGTGATGGATTATTAAAGTGAAGAATATTTGTTTTGGAGTTACCATTACAGCAGTAACAAGAGTGTGATATTTAATGTTGATGATGATACACTGCTGAAATCATTTTTTAATTACTGTCCATTTCTCAAACTTTATACTTGATATAAGATATACATCCCATATTCAAATCACAGGAATGTAAAAAAAACTAAGAAAATCACTTGATATAAAAAAATCATCGTGAATTCCCATTTATGGCCAGATTTCAATAATGTTCATTAGTGCGAAACTAATAATTATAGCTATGACGTATAGGCCTATATTAATCATTCATTGTTATCTCCATGTCCATGGGTGAAACTAGTCAAACATTAGCTGCTGGGTTTATCTGCCGGCTATAAAAGAAGTTGAAGCAGTGTGCAAGAAAACGTATATTGTGTTAACTTGTCTGTAGCAATATTCTGGCAGACACAACAAAATTGATCATCATATCCACAGTGACGCAAAGCAGAATAAGGAAAAAATATTTTTTGCAGCAAAAGAGTTAAAACAATTAAACCTAAAGTAAGCTAATAAGAAAATAGCCAAAGAGCATGGTGTAAAAAAGAAAATTGAGCCTATTATGCTTCAAACCTGACTCCCATCTTTGGCAGAGACATCTGCCATGTTATTTCGCCGAGCCTGGTGTTGGGTAAGTGCAGCTCGAGTGGCACCGCCAGCTACACCAACAATACTCTAGGCATAAAAATAAACAAGATTAGGAAAAAAAATACAATTTTAAAACATTAATTACAAGCTGGCATGTTTAACAAAAAAAAACTATGAACAAATTACCCTGAAAACACCAGATATGCAAACAATTACTGTGAAAGAGCTTCGAAAACATGGGGCTAATATATCCAGAAATATGGCACTATCATTCAGAACATCAGCAAATAACCTAATTTTAAGTAAAAAATACAATCAGTAATTTATAATAATACACCATCTTCTAATTAAAATAAATATTTGTGCACGTGATACTTGCATTAGTTTTTTTAAAATTTAAGTAAAAGAATTACCTCCATCGCTTAGCATCACAATCAAGTCCATTTCTAATTGGAAAAAAAAAATGATTCAAATTTATAACAAAAAGTTTATAAAGAAATTTATAAAAATTAATGTTTTTTTCACATGATGAAATTTACCCAGATCTGAGCAAAAAAACAACATCCAATTTACAATAGATTTCCTAATTTTTTTAAAAACATAAGTTACAAAAAGCATCAACAAAAGTCAAACTTTAAATTTAAAAATTGCTTTAGAAATTATAATACACAAGGTAAATATAAAACTGGAAAAAAAAATATTTCATTTCTTCAGGTAAATGTAAATAAATGTATAACTAATGCAAACCAGAGTTTAAAAAGTGTTAGCAGTACCTACCCTTTAGCCCAGGCAAAAAGAATTCGACCGACCATGCCAGTTCCATCTAAGATAGATATTTTAAGATACAAATGAAAAAAAAAAATTTTTTTTTAAAGTACTTTCAAGAAAAACGCCTAAAAAAATGTATGCCTGTATAAAATACTGTAAATACCTTTTAAGAGCCAAGAAATAGTTGCACCTAGCACAGTGGCAGTTTCATCTCCCACACCCACACCTTTCAGTACAGCATGCGCAGCCAATGCTCCAGTAATACTGCTGGCAAATGCCTGGTAAAGAAGAACATTTTTTTGTAACAATTTCAGGAATAGATTATACTTTTCCAGATTCTAAAAACAAACAGATAGATTGTCATGAGCGATTTATGAACCTTTTAAAAAGGCACTATTTTGCTAAAATTAATTCAATACAGCAATACCTTGTTATTATTTTTTTCCAGTAAAATTTGAAGAGATGACATGGTACATTGCCTGATAAACAGTTTTTAGTCCCCCAAAATGAAAACAAATAACTAAATAATTTCTGTGTAAGCATGCAGACCTAAAAAAATAAATATAAAAAAAAAAAATATATTGAAAAAAAAAGCTAATAAGGAAATATTCAAATGTCTGTAAATAGATGATTTTCGTTAAGTGATTACGGGCTTTAGGCAAAAAAAAAAAAACGTAAAAATCAAGAAAAGGAATGTGAAGGTACTGCTGTATTAAATATAAAATATATCTAACAAGAATATATCATTCTAAATAGAAAAAAAAGGAGCAGATGACTGACTTAAATTAATGAATTAAGAAACGTTAGAGCTTCGCAAAATGACTAACTTGTATAGTGTCCCATATCTGGTACTGCAAATAGTCTTGGCTGACACTGTCAGGGTATCCTTGTGGTAAGAAAATATTCTGTAGAAAAAAAAATAGCAATAAAAGCTTTCTCTATTTTTTTTCAAAATATTTACATGATAGGAATATTTTCTTTCAATGGGATTTTTACATGAGCTTACCCTGAATAAATGAGAAACTGAGCTGTGCCTAACAGAAGAATCAATCTGATTTAGAACTCCATCACTATCTTTCAAAACATAATCATACTTTCTAGAGGTTGACCCGTAACGTTCCTGGCAGACAAGCCTACCAGCAGAAACTTCTGCCATTTTCCAAAGTTTACAACTTTCCCTTTTATTAAATGAATTGAAAATAAAATGTTCTGAATATAATAAATAAAAGTTCAGAAATTGAATACACCATATTAGTTTATTATATTCTATATTCTCTCTTTGAATTTTAATGTTTAGTCTTTTTAATAAATTTTAAAAGAAAAAATGTATAATTCATGGGAAAACTGAATGGTGCAACAATATTAGAAGTAAGGAAAGGTGTCTACAGGTTAACAAGAACATTTTGAAAAAAGAAATTCTTCAAGAAAAGTAATTTGTGCATTGCGGTAATTTCTTATCAAACAAGCTCTCCTTCTCTGAAATGTATCCCAATTTAAAAAAAAAATGAATACGCTGTCTTTTATTTCAGTGAATTAAGGACGATATGTCTTTAAATCTATTCGGTACATCTAACCCTTGAAAAACTGATAACTGGATTTTACTTATATTCTAACTGGAATCATTTAAAGAAATCTTGAAAATATGCAGCATCTTATGTTTTTGAAAGCTAAATTATGAAAGAACAATAAAATGTACTAGATCTGTAACTAATATTAAATAAAATTTAAAATCCAGCAGCCATTAAAATCCAGTGTCAATCATGTCATTCTATATTTTCATTCTGACTTCTAATAGTAAATACTAATGTTGACAAAGTTTTTCATAATTCCACATCTTATGAGACTTATATTATATTTATAACCCATGAAGATTTTTGTAATATATAGACAATATAGTTTTCATTATATCATTGTTGATTGTGCAACATCAATCATCTCTTTCTGCTTTTCTGGAACTGTCTCCTCTCAAGACTAGACTCTAGTGACTATTATAAAGTTTATAATTATTTAATATATTATAATATATTATAATATATATATATATTTCAGCTTTAAATTTTTTTAAAGCAAATCAGTAACTTTTAATAAATGCTATTAAAAATAGGTATTTGTTAAAGATCCCTAATTTTCGTTGTCAAAACAAAAACATAGTGAATGAGACTGAATGAGTGCAAAGATTGGTTGGGTGTGGTCAGCTGTGAGAGCAAGGTAGTGGAATTGTTTTGAAAATAAAATCTCGCGGTCGGTCCAGGAACGTAACCTCAGACTAACTCACTCAGGTACTTGGAGAGGGGAGGTCAACTATAGTTTGTTTAATTTTCGAGTTAGAAGCGAGCCTGATTAGGAAGCCCAGGAAGGGATTAGCCTGATAAGGAATGGACGGGTAAACAAAAATGTTCTTGGGAGAACGTTTTTTTTTTACTTATCTATCGACCATCTATTGTCATGTATTGTGCGTTTGACACACTGAAAATACTAGAAGACCGACTGGAAGCTATTGCACCTTTTTTAAAAAAAAACAAAAAACACAACAAATATGAGTAAATTACACGTATCAAAGAATGACAGTTTGCAATGTACCAAACACCAGATTTCATTAGGTCGTCGAGAACGTGGATGATAAATTTAGATAAATAAAAATGTAGTTTCATAATATAAAAGATTTCCTCTACGCAGCCATGTTTAACTCTGCTTATGAACCAATAGAAATCCTTACCTTGTGTTAGTAACAGGTTGCTAAGGCGGCATCTGTATACAACGTTTATAGGATAAGAGCTTGTAATTAATCTAAGATAACATTTTGGAGGTTTGTATCGAGTGTAAATATCCTTATAGATGTTGATAATGTAATATAAGTTGTATAATTTAAAGTATATTTATCATAATTCTATTCAATGCATAGTTGTAGATTTCGAATATAAAAAACGCACTTGTTACCCGACCATCTAGATGGTAGACTACTAGAAATAAACGGTCGACCAGCTAATAATTTTCCGGGGATTTTCGCGCAAATTGATATCTATCTCTATCCCTAACCCTATCCCTAACCCTAACCCTTTCCCTAACCCTAATCCTAGAGAAAAAAAATTCCTGAAAAAAAAAAAAAATTTATATATGTCATGTTCCTTATACCCTAATATAATGGTTTTGGAGGGTCTTCTAACAAGTGCGTATAAAAAATGTTAAGTGACAAGAATAAATTGGTTAGATCTAAGTTAGATTTAAAGATCGTTTTCTGACTAGCACCTCTGTACTAAAATCAGTAAATTTAATGAAGATCTCTTTGTCAATGTAATCTAAAAATGTCTTTGCTTGCAATATGGCTACTACTCCCAGAAATTATTTTCTTTCCCCTTCTGCACATAATATTTCATGATTATTATAATATTGATATTATAATTTTACTATTATATAATTAACTAAATAACTTGCTTCGGTATTTATTGTTTAAAGATATTCTATGATTTTAACACATTTGAATAACTTTTAGTTATTTTTTACTAAATAAGAGCAATATTAATTTGATATAGACTAAATGAGTGAATCTACATCACTCAGTTGTTCTATTCATTAATTAAACATTTCCATTAAATAGTTAATTATATGCTTTTTATTCTTACTGTTTTATAGAATATTCAGTAATTTTTTCCACAATAGGTCTATACTCTTTTTATTCAACATTTGATTTCATTTTACAAGTTCTCTTTCTTTTTACTAAACAAATATAAAAAACAGCAACTAATTGCCTATAAATTTAAGGATAACATAAATAGTTATGATATAGATTTTTTTTATACCTATTTGAGTTACACAAAAAGTCAGTTATAAAGAAAAAAAAAAAATATTCACAAACTCATATTTTTTTCAGATGGCTAGATTGATTACTGCCCCTACCCGCTTTACACATGAAGACTGGACTCGTTCTAATCTGACCAAATATGCAAATGCAGATTTGGAAAGACAGCAAGCTGAGCGTCTTATTAAAGAGTCAGACAGACTCAAAGATGAGACAGCAATAAAAACTGAAAAAACTCAGAGAGATGTCAACAAAAAATTAGGTGACAATGTTATTGAATATTTTCAATTATTGGTAAAAGGGCTTATAAGGGCAGATGAAGTGTAGCATTTATATGTTTTAGTAGCTACAGCATATGAAGGATTGTGTTGCAAGCACAATGCCCATCTTCCTTTACTCTCCTAACTTTAAGTCAGGGGCCCATTTAAAGCTGGTTAGACTTGGGGACTTTTACCAGTACCTAAAAAAAAATTCCTGGTTGACAGTCAAGTTATCTACACCCATCAACCAACAGCCACTCACCTCTTAAATTATTATTAGCTCTTTTACAGTGCTTGTAACTAATGAATACAAATTCATTTTCAGAGCAACGCTTGGCAGACATCCGGTACTGGAAAAAAGAGCTAGATGATAAGCGTGATGGGTTAGTAAAAGAAACAGAAAATTTAGTTGCCTTTAAGCAGCGAGTAGATAAAGCTCTTCAAGCAACAGAGGAACCCTTACATATTGCTAGGATGTGTCTAGCTAACAGGTAATTTTAACTATTTCTATAATATGATAGATGCACAATTTTTTTGCATCATTATAAGAAAAGAACTGATTTTAAGAATTCCATTTATTGAAGTAATTTGGAGCTACTGAGAAGTTTGAACAAGCTATATATTTTTAGAATGTGACATTTTATGTTGATTTTTGTAGATATATTTGGATTACATTTTGTAATATTAAGATGGTGTTTTGAAAATGTTAATTTCTTTCTGCAAGTTTTTTTTTTAATAAACTATATTTTCTATTATTTATATATGACATTCATCTTCTTTAAACATATCCTTCATTATTTTTTAATATTATCTTTGGCTAAGTACTTGGCATGATGCTAACAATATATCTGCGACAATATGCCACTTTTCATCTACATTGACTTCTCTCTAAAACCTGAAGAGATGGAAACCTATTAGAGCTTAAAATCTGCTAGCTTTCTAGCCTCCTTAAAGAGGCTAATCTGATAGCATTGTCTAAGTTACTTTTTTTTCTTAGAAAAAATAATGTATAATTAAGTCAATATTTCATAAAAATTGTTTTTTAAATAAAATGATTATGTTATTAACTCAAAAGGGCCATTTAAAAAAAATTGTTTTTAATTATAATACGAAATTATTAAATATATAACTCTTGGATAGTCATAATACAACTGTACCTGTAATGTCTTTATTTTTTAAAGAAAACAAAAATTGTTGTTTTTTTTTGACAGAGAAAAACGTGTTGGCATTGACTTAGTACATGATGATGTGCAAAAAGAATTGTTGAAAGAAATTGAAACTATTGAAGGTGTACAAGCCCTTCTAAAAAGAACTTTGGAACAATCTACAGAGCAGCTGAGGTACTTAAGTTGTTTTATTTAGTAATGGCATTTAAAAAAAATATGTTAACATTGTGCTCATTTAAATAATTCTTTGTCCCAACAGACTTAATCGCAAAGCTAAATATCAGCTGGATAAAGACCTGAAAGATAAGTTTGGTGCACAAACTATAGATGAATACTGTGAGAATCTTCGAAACCATTCTCAGCAGATTCACTTCAATGATTCAGTAGCTGCTATTGAGCCTAAGTACGTATTTTATGTCCATTTTTTTCCTTTGTTGATTATTACCAAGAAGAGTAACTGTATAATATTATGGACTTTTTAAATTATATTTTGAAAAGTTCTTTATATTTTAAAAATAAATTCAGCCATTTTGAAAAAAAAATATGCAAGCTATTTATATAAAAGGACATGAAAGAAAAATTATTGAACAAATTATGGATTATGGAATTTTAAAAAATAATTTGATTTTTTAAACTCTAGCTCTGTGACTCCTGAACAGTGGGTGGACTTTTCAAATGATAATATCAACTATGCTGAAAGAGAAAGGATGAACTCTGTAGATCTGAGATCTAGTATTGATGGGTTGCTGCAACAGACCAGTAATGACATGCGTAAACAGGTAGACAACACCAATGTGGCATTTGCCAATAGGATCTGGGAATGTAAAGATGCTAAAGGAAAACTGGAGGACAATCTTAACAAGGTAAAATGTGCTATCATAATTGCCCTGTGATTAAAGTATAAATTCTGTATAGGCCAGAAGGAGTTAAAAAGTTATTTCTGAAGGAAAGGGGAAACATTTGGTCTAAAGAATAAAACAGGATGCTAATAGTTTGATTATTCTATAACTATAAACTTATAATCAAAAATAAAATAAAACATTATTTACCTATATGATAATATGTAAGCATTTTACAAACAAATGAGTTTTGTGGATTCTTAATCATTACATCAATGTGACTTAAGTTACTGTGCTACTTCCAGGTCCGTAGCGTGCAGGAGCGGGCCCCCCCCTGCGTTTTGTCTGGCCCCCTCTGCTTATTTGTTCTACTTAGTAAAATGTATTACCTGCATCCCCCCCCCGTGCTATTGCATGGCCCCTGCTGTAGAATGCCTGGCCCCTGGTGTAGAATTTTCACACTACGGGGCTGGCTACTTCCAAAGTTCTACCCCAGACTAGTTATTTTATTCCTTTCTTTATTCTCAAGTTTCTTTACCCGATTTGAAAATCTAGAAAAATTGCATATGAAATTAGTAAACTATTTTATAAGAATTGCATTTCTTTTATGGTTAAAACAGTTAGAGGAATCTGCTTTTAAATGGTTTAATGCCTGATGAAAAGCTTTTACTGATAATCATTTTAAATACAGGTTTAGAAATAGTCTCTTGTGTACAGGGCTCGATTTAACACCAGGGATATCCCCGGCTCTGAGAACTGTTATCCCAGGCTCTGCTTTAGCTAATTTCCCCCCAGCCGGGGATGAAACCATAGACATTTATCCCCCGCTCTACAGAAATATTTTTCATCCCCGGCACTGGTTTATTCTTAAATCGAGAGCTGCTTGTGTACTTTATTCATTTTAAATAAAATGAATATTCTTGGTTGTAAATTTTTCTGTAGTCTAAGGTTGATATAATTTCCCAACTTAGTAGTTAACTCAGAACTATTGGATGAGATAACTCATCACAAACAAAAACTCTCTATGTACTAAATATAACTCTTCTCATGTAGCATAATTTTAAATCAATATAATTACCAATTTTAAAGAACAATACTTTTGTTTAATTTATGTATTAACTGAAAGTTTTAGAAATATATATATATGAACTATATATATGATACAAAAAAAGGTAGCAATGATGGACACATTATTTCATTTCAGGTAAAAGAATAACATTTTTATTATTTTACAGAATGAAACTAACTTAAAATCTGTTTCTGGATACATTACATTAAACTCACTTATTTAACAAAAGCAATGCAGAATAGTACATTCTTAAAGGTCATCTTTTTAAAATGCTTTTATTTTGTAATTTTTGTAACAAATCTTTTTTCTCTCTTTAGATCATTTCCCAGATTAAAGAGCAGGAAGAAAATATTGCAACACTTGAATTGGCCATCATAGCTAAAGAGGCCCCTATGAAAGTAGCACAAACACGCCTGGAGACCAGACATCAACGACCCAATGTTGAACTGTGTCGTGATGCTGCTCAATACAAACTGATTGAAGAAGTCCACGAGATAAGTGACTCTGTGTCACAGCTTCAAGCTCGTCTGCGTGATGCCAACAGCTCCCTCAAAGGTCTTGTTCGTAACCAGCTAGAGCTAGAGGAAGATATCGCTATAAAGGCTAACACTCTTTTTATTGATGAGGTAGAGTGCATGGGCATGAGAAAAAGCATTAATATCCAGAGCTTTTAAATTGTAATTTTTATACAGCTTTACTGCTGTTACAAAAAAAACAAACTAAATTCAATGAATTATTAATTATAAACATTTATAGCCATTGGAAGTGTTTTCATAGTCTGATATAAAACAGACATTTGGTAGCCATCTTTAGAGTAATGCTTTCACAAAAAGGTAAACATGAAAATGAATTTTATAAGACTATAAATTCTACCTATTAGATCTACGTGAAAATTAGGTTATTCTAACTATTTGAGAAATTTTACATATATCTATATATTTTTTCTCTGAATATTAGTTAACTTTTTTTTTATTAAGATTAGCTATCAACTGACTGTTTACATTAATTAATATAAACTCTGTTTTTTCAATAACAAATTTACCAAATATTTTGAAATATTAAAGAAACAGCATTTTAGTGCTTTTTGCCTTTTTAAGTTGTTTGTGCTCACTATTTTAAATGTTGCATGTTTTATTGTTAATTCATGTTTGTTTTTTATGAGTAGCCTCGTTGACATTCTGAGAGTGTTTTTAACTGACCAAGATTAAATAGTTGATGTTTAAAAAATATTTATTAATTTATTAGTTTTTCTTTTCTGTTTACTGTAAGAATGAGTTCATTTTCCTGGCCAAGTCTAATTCGTTAAAGTAAACATTTATTAGATGATAAAAATTATTTACACTTACTTTGTTTATTGTTTTATTTGTTGTTTATTTCTAAGATAAAAATCACATAACTTATGTTATTAAACAGACCCTAACTGTGTCAATTTTTCAAATATTTATTGTCTGGTTCTTGTTTGCTTTTTAAAATTTTATTGACATTTCCTTTCTTCCTCTCTCTCTCTCCCTTCCTCTCTCTCTCCCTCCCCCCCTCTCTCCCTTTCCCTCCCCTTCCTCCCTCTCCCTCCCTCTCTCCCATCTCTCTCCGTCCCTCTCCCATCTCCCTCTCTCCCCCTCCTTCTCTCCCCCCATCCATCCTCCTCCCTCCTCCTTCCCTCTCTCTCCCTCCCTGCCCCCTCTTTCTCTTTATCTCTTCTTCCCATTTCTCCCATCCTCTCCTTCTCTCCTTCCATCCCCTCTCTCCCTCCCTAACCTCTCTCTCCCTCCTTTCTCCCTCCCTCCCCTTTCCACCTCTCTCTCCCTCCCTCTCTCTCCCCCCTCCCCTCTCTCCCTCCCTACCCCCTCTCTCCCTCCCTTCCTTTCTCTCTCCCTCTCCCCTGCTCCCTCTCCCCCCTGCTCCCTCTCCCATCTCCCTCTCTTTTTCTCCCCCCTGTCCATCCCCCCTCCCTCCTCTCTCCCCCTCCCTCCCTCCCGCCTACACTCCTTTCCTCTCTCTCCCCCCCCTCTCTCTCTCTTTATCTCTCTCTATCTCTCTCTCCCTCCCCCCTCTCTCTCCTCTCTCTCTCTCTCTATATATATATATATATATATATATATATATATATATATATATATATACTTATTATTATGGCTTCACACTTCTAAAATCCTTCTTCATTCCTTTACCTTCCTCAAACTGTACAAATCAGAGAGCATGAAAAACAACAATTCTTTGCATCACAAAGGCACAATACAGCACCAGCGCGCAAGTTCTATTCGATCATCGGGAAATGACGTCACAGAGGAATTTTATTTATGGTGTCGTCAAGATTACTTTAATATAGTAAAACTAGTTGCAAGTACCCGGCTTTGCCCGGGTTTAAAATAAGGTTTTCTGTTTACCTTCTCCCTACCCCCTCTCTCCCTTCCTCTCTCTCCCTTCCTCTCTCTCTCCCTCCCTCCCATCCTCTCCCTCTCTTCTTCCCTCCCCCTCTCTCCCTCCCCAACCCCTCTCCCCCTCCTTTCTCCCTCCCTCCCTCCCCTTTCCACCTCTCTCTCTCCCTCCCCCTCTCTCCCTCCCTCATTCCCTCTCTCTCCCTCCCTGCCCCCCTCACTTTTTATCTCCCTCCCTCTCTCCCACCCCCTCTCTCCCTCCCTTCCTTTCTCTCTCCCTCTCCCCCTGCTCCCTCTCCCCCTACTCCCTCTCCCATCTCCCTCTCTCCCCCTCCTTTTCTCCCCCCTGTCCACCCCCTCCCTCCTCTCTCCCCCTCCCTCCTACCCTCCTTTCCTCTCTCTCCCCCTGCCCCCTCTCTTTATCTCTCTCTTTCTCTTTATCTCTCTCTCCCTCCCCCCCTTCTCTCTCTCTATGTATATATATATATTTATACTTATAAGACGCATTCGTTGTCTGTCTGTCTGTTCCCTTATAACTCAAGATCCAGACAAACAAATAACGTGAAATCTGTTACACATACACATAATTACATGGGGAAGGTTATAGGACAGGTTTCGTTTCATATCGATGGGTAGTTTAATTGTAATTAATTTTTTTTTAATTTTAGTATTTTACTATATTAAAGTAATCTCGACATTTCCCTATGATCGAATAGAACTTGCGCGCTGGTGCTGTATTGTGCCTTTGTGATGCAAAGAATTGTTGATGTTTTTTCATGCTCTCTGATGTGTACAGTTTGAGGAAGGTAAAGGAATGAAGAAGGATTTTAGAAGAAGTGTGAAACCATAATAATAAGTATATAAATATATGTAATTATGTGTATGTGTAACAAATTTCACGTTATTTTGTTTGTCCGGATCTTGAGTTATAAGGGAACAGACAGACAGACAGACAACAAATGCGTCTTATAAGTATAGAGATATACAGTATACACCTAAATATTTTTCACTTGGAAATGCACAAGAATTGTGGCTGACATATGAGAAGTGGACTTTTTTCTCCCCTATATTGAGAAAAGAGACTAAATTAAAATAATTTATTTAAAAAAAAAAAAAGGGAAATGAAAAATAATTAACAATTTTGTGAATCTCATATACATCAGAGTTTGAAGGTAATACATGGCCACTTGATTGTGACTCTCTGCAACATAAACATGAAATCAGAGCATACATTTAACATTTCCTATCAAATTTGACATTCAGAATTTAGGCAACAACCAAGTTCATTTAATTTATAATTTATTTGTTTTGTTCCAATAAAATATTCACCAATTTTCTTTTTTCAATGTTACCCAGTCAAAATTCCTTTAAGTAAACTCTACGTGAAATAAAGAAACATTTGTTTTTCATGATATAAATGTATTTATTTGAAATAACTCTTATTTTCCATTAGACAGCAATAAACTTAACAGTAATTTTGAAAAAAAAAAAGGGTCTCAAGGAAATTACAAATAAAGAGAAATGTATGTGCATAAGGCAAATAATATATTAATGGTATATTTTTATACATTTAAATACATTTACTTTTTAATATATAATTTGGTATTTACTATGACTCTTGAAAGACTTAGGAAAATCACATATGTTGATGTGCAAATGATATTATTGAAAAAAAAAATCAATAAAAAATATTTATACAATATGTCATTGACAAATTTTGATAAAAGATATTTTCTTATTAATCCTCAACAGGAATTTAATAACTCCTATTAAATCTATCCAACATTAAAACAAAGAAACTATAACAGGTATATTTTTTAAAATGTTGGATATATTTTATATTAGTTGTAAAAATGTGTGCTAAAGGATTGGCACTGAGAAACATATTTCAAAAGCCTCATATCATAATAAATAGCGCCATGACCCAACACATCTATTTAAGTTTGCGGGGATCCTATATTTAACAAACAATTGTTTATGGTTCTTTCGTAATTATTGCCCCTTACTGATAGTGACTGTGTAGGCAGGGGAGAAGGAGTGATTTCTTCTAAGGCCTCAATGTACCTCTTGACCGCTATAACGGTGTTCATATAAGGATGAGATGATATCTCCTGATCCTTTAATCACCACGGGTTCAAGGAGGATAATGTTAACTTAAGTTTCAGAGGGTCTATCGATGCAAAGATCTGGCTTCAATCAAAGTATCTCACTTACCTATCAGATAGCATTATCACCTAGCTCAAAGCAGTGCCGCCGAGGGGGGGGGGCAAATGCCCAGGGCCCGGCGAGTTTTAGGGCAAGGTTTAGAGGCCTGGACTGAGCTGGCCAAACAACTTTTGAAAATATTATTATCAGCATGGGGGCCCATGACAGCCCTGCCCAGGGGCCCGAAATTTCTGTCGGTGAGCCTGGCTCAAAGATCTGGCTCACAATCAAAGTGTCTCACTGACCAATCAGATAGCATTATCACCTATCTCAAGGATATGCAAACCTTCTGAACTTTTTATGGGTTTTTTTTTAAAGGGAGATAACTATGTTTCCCCCTGTTTGGGAGGATCATGAAACAAGAGGAGACACATTTAATTCAAACTAATATTGAGGAATACTAAATATTTTTTTTTGTTGGCATCGTCATTTAATTAAAGTGTATAGCACGAAATTCGCTTCACGTTCAATGCAATAAAACAGTTTATATCCCCCCCCCTTTTTTTTTATTTTGAGGTGGGACACATCTCCCTCCATAACATTAAAGCTGTTGGGGGTGCGGCCATTACTTTATTGGACCAATTACATAAGGCGTATGGCTGCAGATAATGATCAATGCACTTTCCCATTGGTCAACGGCTATAGAGTATAATTCAATACGAGAACTAATTAAATGAAGTAAATTCCACTGGCGGACCGATGGTCCTAGCAGGCTGAGAATCTTCTGGCACTCAGGTTCATTCTGGTCACTCCAATGTGTTTCAGTGGGTTGTTCCCGTAGACGGGCTGAGGGATGTCCAAGACGTAGGAGAACTCCTGAATGTCTTCCAGCTCTGACTGGAACTCATCGATCAGGTCTTGGTGCTGTTCTGTACACCGTCGAAGTTTGAGCTGCAGGGAAACAAACAGGTATAGATACAATTTAATTGTACGGAGATGATATCAACATGACTACTTGTGCTTATATATTAGTAATTACATTTATTTGTCAACATAGCTGTTCTTATGGATGGGTAAAACTAGGTGACTGCCTAGGGAAGGAGTGGGCAACAGCTCCGTAGCGTGGAAATTTTACAGCAGGGGCCAAGCCAATAGCAGTGGGGGCAGACAAAATGTTACTATGTAGAGCAAAAAAGCAGAGGGGGGGGGCAGACAAAACGCATAGGGACCCGGCCCCCAGGCCCCACCCCGCACGCTACGGACTGGGTGGGCAAACTTTCTGAGTGGGGGGGGCACATCGGGTTCGTACATTTGACCGGCGGCCGGACCAAGAGTAGATGGATGAAGTGTTGACATGAACTAATATAAATCTAACGCAAACATTTAAGATACGAGGCTAGTGCTTCACTCAGAAACGAATGGCAGGCCGCGGGATGGATTAAACGTTCTAGTGGGTCGTAGTCTGCCCATGGCTTGACGTGGGGCCTCTTCCGCTTTAAGGGGAGGGGGGTCTCCTTGTTGGAACGCATGTCGTGCAATTTGAGCTTTTTTTTTTTCAGATGTCCGAGTAAAAAGGCCTTAACAGTTGTTGGGTCAGAGGAGTCAAAGTTGTCAAAGATTATAGATTTATAAAGGATCAAGATTTTATGTCTGCCGTCTCGAAATCGTTTTAGACTAGTGCTCCCGAAAATACCTTTGACTTGTCTCGCTAAAGTTACGTTTGCGTAGTGCCTCCCATTATCGTATGAACAGCTCTGTCTACAGTTGTCTAAACAACTTTAACAAAACAATATATCACACGCAGTTTATAATTTAAGCACATTTGATAATTATAAAATTAAAAACCTGCAGCGTTTATAAAAGTTTACAGTAATAATATTTTCAACCCACAAAATATTCATAACATTGAATCGATCTGGAATGAAAAACGCGACAACCCTGATTAAAAAAAAAAGTTTTGACTCTTATTTTTTTCAAGTAGACCATTTGATGTTTTTTAAAACATTTGTATTCACTTCGGTAAAAAGACTTTACAATACTAATTTTCAGCTATTTTGAAACTCAATAATAACAATACAAACAATTTTACAAGGCTAGCCCCTTTCAACATTATCGCTTTAAATGAAAAGAAAAATAAATAACCACATAGAGACTACAGTACTGCATAACACTAAAGTGACGTCAATATGTAGCCCACAAGGCCCAGGGTAGGGAGGGTCGGATAAAAAGGCCACTTCGGAAGGGACTGAGATTTATTGAGGAGGGCACTCAAAACATTTTGCGGTATCGCCAATTGAGCGTTAGGGACGATGTTATACAAGGGGATGGGTGGTCGTGCGGATTATAGAGCTGTCGGCCGGACATTTCCCGGGTTTGAACCTCAGTGAGAGCATTGTGATTTTTTTCAGGTACATGAAAATGGTTACTTTTAAGTGAGATGAAAAGCCACACAATCCCTCAATAATGCGTAGTTACTGAAACAGATTAATTATATAGTTTATCTGTCTCGATGTGTCCTTTAGGACTTAAGGGAACTTTCCTTTACTTTACAAATGTCATACCTTATGTAAATCATGTCGTATAGATAACAGTTGACGTGCTAAAGTTTGATCCTGGCTCCTCATCTCTTGCTAAAAGTTAAAAAAAAATACATATATATTTCCTAAACTCAAATTATTTCTGCTAAAGAACTGTTTGTATTATAATCAATTAACAGTGTAGTTGATGTGAACATTGTACTATTGATGAGAAAGCTAATGATATTGAATAGACCCAGCAATTGATTACGACATTAAGTAAAGATTAAATAAAGATTAAGTAAAACGTAAACTCAAGAAATTTTAGAGTAGGCCTACTTTTTTCAAAGAAGCTTACTGTATTACATTCAGATACATTCAGTGATGATTGAACATTTTTTGTAACTATTCAAGCTTTTAATAACCAATTATAATCAATTTATTAGAACACCATACCAGTTCATTTCTCAGCCATTCCAAAGCATCATTTATTCTTTGTTTTCTGTCACTTGTGAGTTTCTCTTCTGTTACCTCCCCATTCACGTTCCTCCTCAGCATCGGAGACTCTGGACTCTCCATGTATTTCTGCCTCCATTGCATGATGCTGGGACGTCTCGGGCTGAGGTGAAGTTTTTCTGTCGTCTCCTGGAGTCGTTTTAAATCGGAGCCCAGAGCCCCCGCAGCATCGTCGGAGCTGTCAGCCACTCCGGCACTGCCCTCGCTCAGTTCGCTCTCCGACAGGGAGCCCACGGAGTCGTTCCTCACTCTCCTGTTGAAATAAGAGCTTCCGTGTTTGGAGGAGCTGTACTTTGAGGTTAGGTATGAAAAACGTCCAGACAATTTAGCGTTCACACTAGAATTCGTGTTGCCTGGAGAATGTTCATCTTCAGGGGATAGCTTTACCGTCCCTGAGCTGCAAGTTATCGTTATCTGAGGCACAGAGTCTATAACGACAGGGATGCATTCAGGCACGGGTCTAGCAGCCGAAGAAGCCTGGTTTATCCTGAACAGATGGCCGAGTTTCGGACTGGTCGTTAACGTGGTCAGAGACGACGACGACGAGGAGGAAGTGAGGTTCAACCTCTCGGCAGTTTCTCGGATTCTCGCCAGCCCGTTCCCGTCAGAGACGACTTTGGCCAAGGGAATGTTTTCGTTTGTCTTCAACCCAGTCAAAACGATAGGCGCACCACCGTTCGCTACCCCGTTATTGAGTTTTTCCTGAGATTTTCTTTTGTTACGCTGTGGTTTTGTCGCTGAGTGAGCTGGTGGCAGGTTCTGTTTCGTCGCTGACTGAGCCGGCGGTAAGTTCTGTTTGTTCTGGAATGATTTACTTGTCGGGTCCGACAGACTTGCAGTAACAGTTTTTTTGGATGACCTATGTTTCTTCTTTTTCCAGCCAGGGATTTTGACGTCTGTGTTAGGGATTGGTGATAAAGGCTGGGGCGATCTGGGTTTAGGAGTTGACGACGATATGGGTTTTTTATTCGCTTCATTTTTGTTCTTCTGCTTTGCACTGCCCCCCTTTGGTGTGTTATAAATTACTGGCCCGAGGTCAAGAGAAACTAGATTAACCGACTGTTCCGGTTTCTTAGGGACATATTCCGCGGACTGGGTGGTTTCTTTTGAAACCGTTGCGCAGGCTTTGAACTCTCGAGAACTTTGAGCATCGGGAACTTCCGGTACCAGCGTGTCGTCACCACTGTCGTGCTCCTGGATGATTGACAAAGGCCGCTTACGTTGGCCAGGTGTCAAACTTGGGTCGTCTGCACGTAAGCTCATGATTGAGCCTGGGGCAGAGTACGATGTCTGTCTTTGTCATCCAATCCGGTTAGAGAGATTGATGGCGACCGACATCCTCATGTATAAAATTCTTCTTCCAAACAAAAATAAAGCATCAACTGAAATACAGAAATAAAAAAAATGATGATAATTTTACTTAGTTTAACTACCAGCGCCATTTTTTTGTATTTTGAAAAAAAACAACAACAACAACATTTTTCTAGTCTAGTGTAGATAAGAAAGTTGACAAGAGTGAATTGAATTAAATAATGCAGAGAACAAATAAAGTTATCTATTTAGACGTTGTATCAAGGTGTCTGACGCTTCGACGCACCTTGCCAGGAATGAATATGATGGCACAGATCATGACATTGTTTATGGCACAGATCATGATATTGATCATGGTACAGATCATGATATTGATCATGGCACAGATCATGATATTGATCATGGTAAAATCATGATATTGATCATGGCAAAGACCATGATATTGATCATGGTACAGATCATGATATTGATCATGGTACAGATCATGATATTGGTCATGGCACAGATCATGATATTGATCATGGCACAGATCATGATATTGATCATGGTACAGATCATGATATTGATCATGGCACAGATCATGATATTGATCATGGCACAGATCATGATATTGATCATTTATCAGATCATGATATTGATCATGGCACAGATCATGATATTGATCATGGTACAGATCATGATATTGATTATTTATCAGATCATGATATTGATCATGGCACAGATAATGATATTGATCATGGCACAGATCATGATATTGATCATTTATCAGATCATGATATTGATCATGGCACAGATCATGATATTGATCATGGTACAGATCATGATATTGATCATGACACAGATCATGAGATTGATCATGGTACAGATCATGATATTGATCATGGTACAGATCATGATATTGATCATGACACAGATCATGAGATTGATCATGGTACAGATCATGAAATTGAACATGGTACAGATCATGGTACAGATCATGATATTGATCATGGTACAGATCATGATATTGATCATGGCACAGATCATGATATTGATCATGGCACAGATAATGATATTGATCATGGCACTGATCATGATATTGATCATGGCACAGATCATGATATTGATCATGGCACAGATCAAGATATTGATCATGGGACAGATCATGATATTGATCATGACACAGATCATGATATTGATCATGGTACAGATCATGATATTGATCATGGCACAGATCATGATATTGATCATGGCACAGATCATGATATTGATCATGGCATAGATCATGATATTGATCATGCACAGATCATCATATTGATCATGGCACAGATCATGATATTGATCATGGCACAGATCATGATATTGATCATGGCACAGATCATGATATTGATCATGGCACAGATCATGATATTGATCATGGCACAGATCATGATATTGATCATGGCACAGATCATGATATTGATCAAGACACATATCATGATATTGATCATGGTACAGATCATGTTATTGATCAAGACACATATCATGATATTGATCATGGTACAGATCATGATATTGATCATGGTACAGATCATGATATTGATCATGACACAGATCATGATATTGATCATGACACAGATCATGATATTGATCATGGCACAGATCATGATATTGATCATGGCGCAGATCATGATATTGATCATGGCACAGATCATGATATTGATCATGGCACAGATCATGATATTGATCATGACACAGATAAAGATATTGATCATGACACAGATAAAGATATTGATCATGGCACAGATCATGATATTGATCATGGCACAGATCATGATATTGATCATGGCACAGATCATGATATTGATCATGGCACAGATCATGATATTGATCATGGCACAGATCATGATATTGATCATGGCACAGATCATGATATTGATCATGGCACAGATCATGATATTGATCATGGCACAGATCATGATATTGATCATGGCACAGATCATGATATTGATCATGGCACAGATCATGGTATTGATCATGACACAGATCATGATATTGATCATGGCACAGATCATGATATTGATCATGGCACATATAATGATATTGATCATGGCACAGATCATGATATTGATCATGATATTGATCATGGTACAGATCATGATATTGGTCATGGCACAGACCATGATATTGATCATGGCACAGATCATGATATTGATCATGGTACAGATCATGATATTGATCATGGCACAGATCATGATATTGATCATGGCACAGATCATGATATTGATCATTTATCAGATCATGATATTGATCATGGCACAGATCATGATATTGATCATGGCACAGATCATGATATTGATCATGGCACAGATCATGATATTGATCATGGTACAGATCATGATATTGATCAAGACACATATCATGATATTGATCATGGTACAGATCATGTTATTGATCAAGACACATATCATGATATTGATCATGGTACAGATCATGATATTGATCATGGTACAGATCATGATATTGATCATGGTACAGATCATGATATTTGGTCATGACACAGATCATGATATGGATCATGGTACAGATCATGATATTTGGTCATGACACAGATCATGATATGGATCATGGTACAGATCATGATATTGATCATGGCACAGATCATGATATGGATCATGGTACAGATCATGATATTGATCATGGCACAGATCATGATATTGATTATGGCACAGATCATGATATTGATCATGGCACAGATCATGATATTGATCATGACACAGATAAAGATATTGATCATGGCACAGATCATGATATTGATCATGGCACAGATCATGATATTGATCATGGCACAGATCATGATATTGATCATGGCACAGATCATGATATTGATCATGGCACAGATCATGATATTGATCATGACACAGATCATGATATTGATCATGGCACAGATCATGATATTGATCATGACACATATAATGATATTGATCATGGCACAGATCAAGATATTGATCATGATATTGATCATGGTACAGACCATGATATTGATCATGGTACAGATCATGATATTGATCATGGCACAGATCATGATATTGATCATGACACAGATCATGATATTGATCATGGTACAGATCATGATATTGATCATGACACAGATCATGATATTGATCATGACACAGATCATGATATTGATCATGGTACAGATCATGATATTGGTCATGATATTGATCATGGTACAGATCATGATATTGATCATGGCACAGATCATGATATTGATCATGGCACAGATCAAATGCACAGCGTAAAGAAATCAGGGACACAAAAAAGAAAATCCAAGTTCAGTTATAGGAAAACAAAACTGTTAAAGGAGAAGAGAACTAAATAGAAAGTTAACTCTATTTTTAGACATTATTTTACAGACAGCGTTTATAATTAGATCATAACACTTGCCATAGATTTAAATCTTACGCAGTTTAAGGATTAAATGCTTTACTGATTTTTTAACTTAGTAAATATTATAGCCGATTTTTTATGACTGTTAGTAAACATATAAAGTTCAGTTGCTGGAACTTATAGTTCTAGACATTTTATAATCCCAAGGTATTATTGATCGGCTGCTGGAAGGTGCAAAAAAAATTAGATCAAGTGTCCCTGTTTTCACTGCACCTGTCCCGGCATACTATAAAGAACATGATATGTCCCGGTCAATTTTCATGAATATATTTTTTTTTTTTGGTTTCGGATTGGGGGAAAGGGAGGAGGGTGATAAAGGAGGGACTTTCCGTCTAAGGTTGTACCTCCGAAAATAGTCAAATGAGCAGTGCCAAACCTATGGATTTGGGGGCACGGGGGGTTTGGCTTCTTTGGGGTCCCTGCCTTTTGACATTTGACATGAGATAATGTACTAAATATTTAATGTAAAAAATATTTCTGTAAATGAGTTCCGGGCTAGCTACATAACTGTTCACAAATCTGTTCAACAAAGATATTGAAGGAATGATAAAGAATAATGACAGTATAAAATATGATATTTTGTTGATTCTTATAATGGAAAAAAAGAAATCGAATAGGTCTACATAAAATAGCCGGTATAAACATTATACACATCATTCACATCTTTAAAAAAAAAGATTTTTCAAATGTTTTTTATAAGCTTAATGAAATTAGAACCAGATAATTAATTATAAACTATAACTACATGCAGTGTCGTTCTTTGGGTCCCATTATATATATATATATATATATATATATATATATATACACAGAGGCGCAACTAGACCAAACTTTCAGGGGGGGGGGGCAAAAAAATCACTTGTATTAAACATCATGAGATACAACTTACGTACATGTGACTAATTTTGGTCTAATCTTATAATTATTTTTTTCTTCGGGGGGGGGGGGTCAAATGTCCTCAATGTCCCCCCCCCCTTGTTGCGCCACTGTTTATATATATATATATCGTCATTTTTACGTTTATGGGGGCCCCAGATAAAGTTACAATTGTAAATTTCAGGCGTTATTAGCCATTGATAACAGAGGCCCTCTGACCTTCAACTGTTATTTAAGCATAGTGCAAAATGAAATTCCAAACAGGTGGCCCCTAACCTAGGCAGCCTACCCATGGGAACGTTTCTGCTGTAGCTCCTCCCACTCATCAAATACGCCCTTACCGCTTTTCTTTACCAACTCGCCCACCAAAGAAAAGGATATTTTATTCACTTCATTCTGCAGTATTACAGGTCAGTACATTCGTAACTAGAGTACGGCGCTATACACAGTCCATTAACTTCCTTTGCCATTTACACGTTTGAACTTTTAGGTCAATAAGAAACAGACAGTCAGGTTAACTACGGTTTATTTTTTTTTTTACACGGCAAATTTTAGAACCAAACGAACAAGTCTAGGATGAAGTCAAATGTGTTAACTGTACATGTTAATAAGTTGACTTTGACACGGTTACATGTACATGATTGTCATGAAAGTAAATTTAGTTTGACATTGTTAGATATGTTGGAAATAAAGGCGCACTATAGCAAGTTTAGTTTGAGTGACACTGTTAGGTGTACATAATAACAAGTTTAGTTTGACAGTTAGATGTACATAATAGCAAGTTAAGTTTGAGTGACGTTGTTAGATGTACATAATAGAAAGTTTAGTTTGAGTGACACAGTTAGATGTACATAATAACAAGTTTAGTTTGACACTGTTAGATTACATAATAGCAAGTTAAGTTTGAGTGACACTGTTAGATGTACATAATAACAAGTTTAGTTTGACACTGTTAGATGTACATAATAACAAGTTTAGTTTGAGTGACACTGTTAGATGTACATAATAACAAGTTTAGTTTGAGTGACACTGTTAGATGTACATAATAACAAGTTTAGTTTGACAGTGTTAGATATGTTGAAAATAATAAATGCACACTATAGCAAGTTTAGTTTGAGTGACACTGTAAGATGTACACAAAACTAATGTTGTTTAAGGGTATGGATGGAAGTAAATATTTCACACTGTGTACTAGTTGCTGCACCGTGAGGTCGGTTAATCAGAGGCCACCATAGGACGAGTGTTATGTGCGGAGCCTGGAACAAATATTTAGTTTTATTACTACAGCTTGGTAATAAAAAAAAAAAAAACAAGAACTCGAAGTGATGAGAATCGATACAAATAATTCATTTTAATAGATCATTGGAAATAATCTTGAGATATAATTACTTCATAAACACAAAAAAATCGATCATTTTCAAAATTCCTTTTATACCGATCTTGTAGTGAATGTTATAAATTAAATACATAAACAATACACAGGTCCTTTAAATACATACGGCCATCCGGGTCTTAAACATAAACAATACACAGTTCCTTTTCCCAAAAAATTCCTAAACACATACTTCTAAGGCAAAGTAGCATGACAGTTTTCAAAAAACACGTCACCTGCAGAAACGGATTAAAGCAGTTTAGGGTTCCAGGGCACAGAAGTAATTATAGGTTCCATTAGGGCACAGAAGTAATTATAGGTTCTATTAGGGCACAGAAGTAATTATAGGTTCCATTAGGGCACATAAGTAATTATTGGTTCTATTAGGGCACAGAAGTAATTATAGGTTCCATTAGGGCACATAAGTAATTATTGGTGCCATTAGGGAACAGAAGTAATTATAGGTGCCATTAGGGCACAGAAGTATTTATAGGTTCCATTAGGGCACAGAAGTATTTATAGGTGCCATTAAAAATAAACAGAGAATGAGAAAAAAAGTTCAAATAATAAAAATTGGAATCAGAGGGATTCTTTAGAAGTCGGGATGAGGGCGCACGCTTTATGCGCCCTCCGTTAATTCCACTTCAGATCGGAAGTAAACATTTAATTGTTCCTACTGTTAGGTAACAATAACCTTTCTCCCAGTGTAGCTCCAACTTACTCGCAGACACTCACTAAGGTTGCTACCAAGTTAAATATTTTAAGGACAACTTGCATATGAATGATAAATGTACTAAGTTGCTTGAATGATAAAAAAAATTAAAACACACAAAAAAAAATGCTCCAATGTAGCTTCGAAAATAGTTACAGACCAAAACAAGCAATTAAGCCTGTTCCATTCTGGACACAGGACGTGTTAGAGCATTTTCGTATTATGTATCAGTACGTATGCTATCTTTCAGTAAATATTTGTAAATTTTGTAAATGTTTATAAATTCAATTGTGTAATGCATATATCTGAAAAAAGATATTAAAAAGACGTTTTCTTATATTTGAAAACAAAATTATTTTCTCTTAAATCTAACTACAAGTGGTTTGTGGTTACTGAAATAGGACTCATAATTGAAAACATTCGAAATTATAGTCATTTAATCGTCCGAAAACTCCGTCAATTGTTGCATAGCTCTGATACTTTCAATTAAACTCAGAACACAAGCTTACTATTTCATTTGATGAGTTTCTTAATAAATCTTGGTGAAACTACGTGCTGCAGTACTTCGCACCAAATGAATGAGTTATTGAACGTACAAGGTGTATATATAATATATAAGCCCCTTAGGAGCCCTGAAGCCCGGCCCTCAGAGGTCCTGTCGCGAAATGAACTTTTGATGTACACATGGCAGGCCAAGACCTACAAAATGATATATACATCATGGGTCTAGGACTTATAGTTGCTGAGAATGGGCGCTCCTTTATTAATATAGCTTATATAGTAAAAAACGGTACTAAGCCCCCTTTTACGGCCCTCAGAGGTCAGATCGCGAAATGGAAAAAAGTCATTTCTTGGCAGGCCAAGACCTACAAAATGATAATATATACATCATGGGTCTAGGACTTATGGTTGTTGAGATCTAGGGTGATGACAGACAGACAGACAAAACGGGGACAATAGAGCATTTTTTTTTGAAAATGCTCTAAAAAATACCGGATATTTTCACTGCGCAGAGAAATGTTATAGAGTATAAATAGCAAGTCTGTATAAATAAATAAATAAATAAAAATACACAAATAACACACAGGACGGTCGAATTCTAAAGCATGTTCACAAATACTTTTACGTCGCTGATTAGTGCAAATATTTACATTTGATTTTTATGACAAGAATAGCACCATAAAAAGTATGTGATATAAATAACTTCAATACTTATGCTAAATGGTATTCAATCCGTGCATAATAGCCGCATAAATTGTATTTGAAATATGTGACACCAACGGAATGAATATATATGGCATTCAATTCGGGCAGAATCGTCGCATATAATGTACACATGTGCTCGATTTATGAACACAATATCAGGGTATATATATATATATATTAGGGTTGTGCCGGAATCCGATTCCGGTTCCTGTTAAGCCGGATTCCGGCAGTTTTAACAAATCCGATTCCGATTCCGGTTAAAAAGTGCCGGATTTAAGCCGGATTTCTTTGTTGTTGGAACTTTATAAGAAATTTTTTGACGCAACATAATTTTGAAATATTTAACGCTATACAATTAAATTAAAACAATAACTTCCTTTGCTTTTTTAAAACTACAATAAAACTACAATAACGTCGATCGCTTTTAGTTCTGTATGTAAGTAAAAATATATTAAAAAAGGAAGATTTGAATCGTATTTAGTCTAGTAGTAATACGACACCTTACCTTCCGCTACTTATGATTCCGTGTTTTCTTTAAACTATATTTTTGCTATAAAACTTTAACTTCTTTAAAGAGAAGACAACGATCTTTTTTTGGGTGTTTACAGTTTAAAAATAGGTCAATAATTTATTTTACTGCAAATTTTTTAATTTAGTGGTTTTTGTCACGATTTGGATAAAATTCCTCGCACATTTAGATAAATAACTTGAAGATACATTTTTAATTGAACATTAAAGTGATATTGATTTAGATTTGAAATGAATTTTAATTTGCGTTTTTATGGGAAATAGTCAGATAGATTTAAAGGAAAGTATGAATGAAACAACAAGGTTTGGTGACATCGGTAAAGAAAACTAAAGAAATATAAGCTATCGGGTGGTGCCACAGTATATATATATATATATATATATATATATATATATATATATATATATATGTGGAATTCATTTATTAATAAACATGTGTATTATACTTTCTAGGATATGTTACCCATTTCTTTGTTTGATTGTGATAGAAATCAATTTAAATTAGGTACAGCTGTATTAAAATAAATTTTTAAAACGAAGAACCTGTTATTTTGACACAGTTATCTTTCTTAACTCAAGATTGGGGAAGGGGTTTTAATCACAGTCTTCAAGATCTAAATGGTTAATACTGTTTTTTGCTATCTAGAACTTAAAAACTTATTTTTTTATTCTATTTTTCCTTCTTATATCTTTTTTATGTTAGGCGAGAAATTACTACTTCGTTCGGAAGAGTTACTATTTAACTTGGTAAAATCCGGTTCCTGTTCCGATTCCGGCAGGATTCAAATATTAAATCCGATTCCGGTTCCGATTCCTGCAGGATCTAAAAATTACAATCCGGTACAGCCCTAATATATATATATATATATATATATATATATATATATATATATACACAAATACTCTGTTGCCAGATGTTTTAACCAAAGCCGCCATCCAAAGCAGCTAAAACAAAACAATAACAAACACAACTCAATAAATAAAAAGACCTGCCATTATACAAGCAGCTCATCTTTAACTTTAAAAGGCCATTCATTTGATATTTGCATCGGCAGTAGAGAGGGATATGAATGACGCACTTTATTAATTTGTGATATAATTTGATGAAAAGGTAAAGCTAGATTGGACGTTTCACCACTAGTTTGCAGAGGCGTAGCGAGGGGGGCAAGGCAACTTGTGCCCGGGGCATTTTACCTTTTTAATACCTTTTAAGCGCCCCCATTCGAAAACCATACAATATTATATGTAAAATATACCATTTGGCGCCCCTGAACCTCGGCGCCAGGGGACATATGTACCTCCCGCCCCCCCCCCCCAGCTACGCCTCTGCTAGTTTGTGCTGTTTCCAGCTGAATTGCAAAAAGGCGCACAATTTTACAACACTTAATTAAGCAAAAGCTGTACTTAAGATATAGATTTTTGTTAAAAAAGTATAAAAATGAAACGAAAAGGGAAAGTAAGAATAAATTAAAGACTAAATCACATGACAGGGCGGATGTTTATTGGCGTCTGTAACTTCCATACTAGGTAAATACTTAAAATGACGCTTTTTATAAAGAGTAAAAAGTATATTTTTTATATATTTTTTAAAAAATGTTACTCATTTAGCGACTTTCTCTTTGATTTCGGCGGCTTAAGATTAAAAAAAAAAACACCTTGCAATACCGGTAATTGGGTTTGGTTTCTGTTATTTAATAAGGGGGAGTGAATCCTGAATGATCTATTTACATTGTTATAAATGGGAGGGAGAGAAACATTTTCTAATTAAATCATTAAATTTATTTTTCGCATTATAAATAATTTTAGATCCCTTTTAAAAATGGCATGCGGAGGAGGATGTTGCGGTGGTTAGTATGTATCCCCCCCCCCCTCCAGATACCTCACAATATTTGACACACTTCTAATGTACAGTCAAGTTCTTAATTGCATATTTTAAAACTGTGGCTATTATTACATTTTCTTTAGGGCTAGTCACATATTAATATATTATAAAACGCACAAGTATGTGTGTGGATCTTAACTTTGTTAAAACCCGTCAAATAGAGAAGGAGGGGGTAGTTATCTGTTATATAAATCAAATAAACAATACAATATACCGGTAAAAAAAAATAATTTGTAATTCACCTTCGGAGATGGAGTAAATCGTGTGGCCACCTTTTGTTCAAGAGCAGTTATATGGGTCGCTGGAGGGAAAGGGCGTGGTTATTCATTTTTGTAAATATAGTACCTTAATTCTTGGCCGATTCAGATAAAGTGATAATGTCTTTAATTTTACAAAGATGACAAACGATGGAGTGGTCCCATGGCAGCACAGAACAAAAACACAAGAACCGCCGACATGTTGCACATTGATGATATCTAAAAAACACAGGTTCGGACTAAAAATAGACATTTTTGTGTTGGAAGTGTTGGAAGTTCGCGGACATGGCTAAGATCGTGGCGAGGGCCGAGAAATGATGTCGCCTGTTTGTCAAGAAGAATATTTTGTTCATATTGTTCTAACATAATGTTGATTTTTTATCCAGGACAGGCGCGAACTTTTGCCAAACATCCGAGTAAAGAAATAGAAAACGTCAAATACAGGGCCTTCAGACAGACAAAACATGAAAAAAAAATTAACAATTTTCTGGACAAGATTTAAGACTTAGAGAGTTATTAAGTAAAAAAATAATAATAAAGGAATGACGTCATGGAAAATTTTCAATAACAATTTGATGAAATAGTTACAAGCGAAAAAATAAAATAGCCCTCTAAACATATTGAAAAGTTTTTAACATATGATTTACTGATTGTAAGCCAAAACTATTTACATATCAATTATAGAAGTGTGGGTCTGTGTGTGTGTGTGTGTGTGTGCATGTTTGTGTGTTTAAACAGAGCCGTTTTAAGGTTTTTAGGTTTAAGGCAGTGGTACTCAAACTTTTTCTCGACTGTACCCCAATGGCTGCGAAAGTAGGTGACCATCACTCATACCTATGTTAGCAAATAATTGTACTTAGTTTCATAATGGAATGTACTTAGTGTCATATTGGAATGTACTTAGTTTCATAATGGAATGTACTTAGTGTCATATTGGAATGTACTTAGTTTCATATTGGAATGTACTTAGTTTCATATTGGAATGTACTTAGTTTCATATTGGAATGTACTTAGTTTCATATTGGAATGTCATTAGTTTCATATTGGAATGTCCTTAGTTTCATATTGGAATGTACTTAGTTTCACATTGGAATGTCCTTAGTTTCATATTGAAGAATGTTCCTTAGTTGAAGTTTTGGAATGTCCTTAGTTTTCATATTAAGAATGTACTTCTCTAGTTTCACATTGGAATGTACTTAGTTTCATATTGGAATGTACTTAGTTTCATAATGGAATGTAGTTAGTTTCATATTGGAATGTACTTAGTTTCATAATGGAAATGTACTTAGTTTCATAATTTTAACGATTACTTTTCTAAAGCGATACTCGGGTACGTAGTCAGGTGATGAGTTACGCAGCAATCTGGCGACCTTTTTCAAACTCTTGGTTGTTTTAAACGAAAATAATTATATGTCGCCGCGTACCCCCCTGAGTAACCTTGCGCATACATGCACCATTTGATTGAGAACCTCTGATTTAGAGGCCCTTAACACAGATACATAGGTTGGGGCTGCTTGATGTCTTCAATATGAACATATCAACGGTTCATATATAACTGAAAGAGGGGGGGCCAAGTTCACGTATGACAGCTGTGATGAGAAAGTGGAGGGGGGGGGGGGCGGCGGAAGGAGGAGCAAATAGTGATGTCATATGTTTAAGGTAATGAATAAGTGGCAGTGCTGAGAGGTCACAGTGAAGTCACAGAGTAAAAGCTAACAAAAGACGCACGCTTGACCTTTCATATGCATCAATGTGCAGGTAGTGTGTCTCCCATAATTATTCAAAATATTTGGTTTTGAAAACTTTTAATTAAAAAAAAAAAAAAGTACATTACAGGAAAAAAAAAAGGGGAGGCACATGCAGTGAATTATAAGAACCGCTGCACCTTAGTCGTTAGGGAAATACATCAAATCAGTGCTGCTCAAACACGACACATTTTTCTTAAAAACTTTTTCATGAGCTCAGCAGGGGGAAAAAAAAAGTCAAATACATGTAAACAGTTACTGTTAATATACAGTCTATGTTTTTTTTAAAATGGAGTGTAGGTATTTAATGTTCCTATATTTACATTAAGTCAGTGATTTCAAAATGACTCGCCACATCCCTTTTCAAGTATACATCTAGATTAGTCTGACTGCTAATATCGAACGTAAAAAATACTGCAGATCGAAAGTAAGAATACTGTTTCCTGTATAAATATTAATGGCATCTTGTCTGTGTCTTGATGTGATAAATGGTTTTAAAGAAGAAAATTCCTATAAAAATAAAGAGAGCCATTTAATTGCATTGACCAATTCACGATGACCTCAAACAGCCTATTTGACTGATTGCTCCGAATTGGGCAGTGCCCCCGCAATTTACATTTAGCATTAATAGTTGTTATTGTGCACAAATAGAAGAAAGGCCTCGCTAGCATCCGTTAAATTGGGCCCCGCAATGGGTAAGGCCGTCACTGTCCACAAAGTTGAACAGTGATGCAAATGTTTTGCAAGGTACAGCCTATATATATATATATATATATATATATATATATATATATATATATATATATATATGGATATATACACATACATACATATTGAAAGTCAAAGTTTAGTATTCTGCAGAAAAATAGCTGTACATTAGTTTTCTATCAATATTTTAATCCCCACAGATAAAGAATTTTTCAAGCCAAATGTGTATATTGATAGACAATTATCCTCATCTATTTGACCTACATTTTGCCCGATACTAAACAAATTAAAACTAACACACGAAGAATTTCACATTATAAATTAATCAACCAATCAATCGATCTATCAAAGATCGATTCAACTTTCACACATACCTATCAACCTTTCTTCTTGCCTACCCATCCACTGCCAACAAATTCATTCGTCCGTCCGTCTGTATGCTTGTCTGTTTCTATGTTTGCATATTTTGGACTCTACTCTTTTCATCCTTTCAGAGCAATATAACGTACATACAAGTCAAAGGCTGGGCAGATCATTTAAATGTATAATATGCCTCATTATCTTCTAGGACAAGGTGAGCAAGTATTTTTAACCTCGGGCCATATTGGGTTCTTAAATTTGGCAGGCTTAAATGATAAAGAACAGACGGTTGGAATTTTGTTTAATGAAATAATATGTAAAAAACAACGTCTTTGAAGTGATGTGAACGAGAGAAGAGGAGAAGATCAGACTGGCCGAACACGGCCTGCAGGCCGTAGTAAGCCCACCTCTGCGCTAGATCCGCGGTTCTCGGCCGGTGCTACGCCGGTGCTACACGTTGGTTACGGGAAAGCTTATGCATGGGTACACAGAGAGCCAGAGACATATAATTTTTATTTAAAACAACCAAAGAATTTGAAGAACCTACGTGTGAGGGAGGGGGGGGGTTCCGGCGGACAAACTTTCACACCCTTTGGGGTACAGTCGTGAACAATGTCGAGACCCGCGGCTCTAGATAATGTTGGAAGGTGGCTGGGGGGAGGGGGGGTCTTGTTTAGAAGTTTTAAACCGTCAAAACACTGGGCGCTAGGGAGTGTAACTTAGCCCATGTCACCTCGAGTAAAATTCTTCTTTTTTTTTCAAAACCAAGGGTCTGTTTATCTAATTAGTCTGCAACCAGTTCTTACTTCTAACATCCCTACCCCCCCTCCCACCTCTCCCCCAATCAAAAATGTCCCTCTAACAATTTCAAGCTCCGTGTCACACATGACAGGATGTAAAGGGTTAATTAAATTCTCACCGTCTCGGTCCTTCAGCTGGTGATAATTAACACACAAGGAAGGTTTTGACCCCCAGCTTATTGGTGCAGGTCATGCAGGAATTAATGTCAACTGATTAAATGTCAGTGACCGTGACAGGTATAATTAAATAGATGTAGCATACCTGCACAGATGACTAACTCGTACATCTTGTAATACACAGCACGTTTACATAGCTTAGCTCTTTAACAGCAAGGAAAAGTGCATTTGTTATTTATGAGTAGGTCATAGTTCACATTTTGTTATTTATGAGTTGGTCATAGTTCACGTTTGTTATTTATGAGTAGTTCATTGTTCACATTTGTTATTTATAAGTGTGTTCATTGTTACATTTGTTATTTATAAGTAGTTCATTGTTACATTTGTTATTTATAAGTAGTTCATTGTTCACATAGATACTTCATAAAGAAACATACTAAGATAAACATCGATGAGCTTGTATAAAATATTGATTGATTTACTTTGAGAAAAGTATACAATTAAAAAACAAAACAATGAAAGAAAAGAATAGATGCTAGATAGTAATAAACATAAAATCTATTACATGTAAAGCATAAACATAAATCTATTGCATTTAAAGCATAAACATAAACAGAAGTTGGACATATAAGCCACAAACAATTAAAACAATATGATAAAGCAGCAACACTCAAATTATTTTCAACATAGAACAGTATTAAAATCTGTTTAAACAATTTAATGTATATATATATATATATATATATATAATACACAGTTTAGTCGAAATTTATTGATATGTTCCCTGCATTTATTTGAAGTTTAACAATAATGAGTTTATTATAATTTGAAGGAAATAAGTGGATACATTGTTGGCTTTTTATTATGAGTCTTAATTAATTAATTTTGAATTTTATAGGTGACTCACCAGTGGGTCGGGACCCAAACTTTGGCAACCCCTGATGTAGGTTAATTTATTATAGACCTACCACGCTGATAACTGAAACACTCACACCATATAGACACAAATGACTAACAGATTAAACGGAATCATTAAATAAACAACATGACTTTCTCTGTCTCACACACACACCCACACCCACTCACACACACTCGCAATACAAACCCACATAAGCACATCCATGTTTAAACAACTCGCCGCAGGGATTATTTGTTTGTATACTAAATTGCACGTGCCAATCTGTGTTATAATGACCTAAACGTCATTAAAATTAGTATAAAGTAACAAAACATAGGATCATATAACCAACACCAGGAAAGTTTGAAGCGTTTATATATATATATATAAGACGAACCGTACAGAAATTTTATAAAACGCACCAAAATGAGACATACCGAAAATGTTAAAAAAAATAACAATGAACTTTGAACTAAAGAAAGATGTACAAGCAATGAACGAATGCACCAAAGTTAGGCGTACAAAGAAGTACAAAATGCACAGATATATATTTATATATAAACAAAAATACCAAAGTAAATAATACTGAAATAAGACGTTATAGAAAATACACTAAATAAGCCGAAATAAAACTTACAAAAAGTGTACAAAAAATACGAATTTTTAATAAGATAACAGCCAACACTTTGCATAATCACTCAGGAAATACTTTGGTAATAAAAACAAAACCTCAAATCGTCAGAAATAATAGGCAAATAATAATCCCACAATAAGAAACGGGTCGACATTCATACTCAACTGGTATACGTCTCCATACTTCCTGCTGTTCACTGAAACACAGTCGTGCCAACGCCCCTGGCAACTGACATGTCGATGTTTGTAACTTCAGGGAAGAAGAATCAAGCATTGTGTGTGTGTGTGTGGTGGGGGGAAGATGAGCTTAACCTTTCCATCAGTATTGAAACATTTGACAGGCCGATTGGATGACGTCATTACAGGTATACTTACAGGTGTCTTATGCAGACAAAAATGTGTGGGATGAATGACAAAAAGGTAGTATGTGTTCAGTCATAGAACTAGGTACGATGTTTTCAGTCATAGAACTAGGTACGATGTGTTCAGTCATAGAACTAGGTGCGATGTGTTCAGTCATAGAACTAGGTACGATGTGTTCAGTCAAAGAACTAGGTGCGATGTGTTCAGTCATAGAACGAGGTACGATGTGTTCAGTCATAGAACTAGGTACGATGTGTTCAGTCATAGAACAAGGTACGATGTGTTCAGTCATAGGACTAAATCTTTTATTTTTACCTATGACGAATCTCATAGGTAAATAGATACGATTTTCTAAAATGCCATTTTCTAATATTTGCAATAAAATGAATGTTATAAGGAGCGGATGACCGAGTTATGTAGATTCTGAACTGTCGACCTGCGAGTCCTGCGTTCGATCCTGTTGCAGTTTGATCACACAGGTCCATCCAGCTTCTAACGGATACCTGACTTAAGTCAGGGAAGTAAAGGCAGCTAGGTGTTGTCCTGACAACGCAATTCTTCAATATCCCGAGGTTACATGTAAATTCTACACTTCTCTGCCCCGATGTTCCTTTAGTACTGAGGAAACTTTGTACATTTTTGTAAATTAAGAGTCTTGAAATAAATTTAAAGACAAAAATAATTTTAAAAATATATATCAGTCGTTTGGCTGTGATAGATCATAGTATGAGAAAAAAACCTATATTTACGCCACGCTGTTTCCGCCATCAACATTCCAGCCATATCCTGCATGGTAATCCTTATGTTTTTCAAGTGTACCCAAACACAGACCAAAGAAAATCTCACATGTTGCCAGCTCTGAAACCGAAAGACCAATACATCGGCTCGAGTGTCAGAAATCTAAAGACATGTGATCCCTACGAGATCTACATCAGGGACGTACTATAGATACCCAGTGGGTCTGTCTATATAAGGGACGTACTCTACATACCCAGTGGGTCTATGTCAGGGACGTACTCTATATACCCAGTGGGTCTGTCTATATCAGGGACGTACTCTATATACCCAGTGGGTCTGTCTATATCAGGGACGTACTCTACATACCCAGTGGGTCTGTCTATATCAGGGACGTACTCTACATACCCAGTGGGTCTGTCTATATCAGGGACGTACTCTATATACCCAGTGGGTCTGTCTATGTCAGGGACGTACTCTATATACCCAGTGGGTCTGTCTATATAAGGGACGTACTCTACACATCCAGTGGGTCTGTCTATATCAGGGACGTACTCTATATACCCAGTGGGTCTGTCTATACCCTTAGATAAAGTCGTTTAAACAGATATGAGTAAAATAAGCTCAAAATTAACATAGTCTCCCAATCTTTTTTTCTGTAAACTAAATTCATTCAAAGTAACTATTTCGAGTAATTGCAAGTAATTTTAAAACTTTAAAATTTTAAATGTTTTATTTTTTTTTTTTTTAGTAATCTTTTTACTCCAATTTCAACAACTTGTTCTTCCACTGGGTCCTGGTATTTAAACCATTTTAGGAAAATCCAAAGAGTCAAAATAGAAAGGCTTACAATGAACAAAGAGAAATATTTCAACTATTTCAGTTTTAGATGTAAATCATCGCTATTGTGTGTACGTGGTTTTAACAACAACAGACGTGTTTAGCCAGATAATGGACCAAATAATTTACAGTTATGAGGCTGCATGTATAATGAACTGCATCTAAATAATAAAGCCAGTCTTGACTTGGTTTCGAATCAGCCCAGTAACAAAAACATTGCTGTATTTTTTTTTAAATGGCTTCACTTGTTTTTTTTCCTTTTTTTGTAAATCTATGTAGTACTTTTAATATTATTAATATTTCATGTGGTCATTAAATAAACCGTATTAGAGATAAGGAGACACATAGCAAGAGACAACTAATAACAACAGAACATTAATATCAACAGTGTACTAACAGCAAATGAGCACTGATAGCAATGGAGTACTCATGACAATAGAAGATCTGTGAATAAAAAAAATAGATATGGCAATGATATTCCCCTCCCCCCACCCCACCACCCCCAGCTAGAATAGTGTTTCGGGTTCCATGACTAGAAATGTTGGTAACCCACAGTACTAAAAGTTTCAGCATGTAAAATAAAAGGTACGCACCCTTCATCCACTTAAAATTCATATCCCTGCCCCCACCCCCCCATTGAGCAACCTAGCACAGACCCCAGACTACGGCCCTGCCAGACATTGCCTTGTCTCCTTCTTACTCCTTCTTACACAGTGATTCTCACATTAACGTCTACGGCTTACTAATGTATTCTTGTCCCGATGTAGACGTTATTTGAGTATTAAAAAAAAAGGAAACAAATGGCCTAATCAATTCAAGCCCTGTCTCTCGCTACGTGATATGATTTAAAAGGGAAGTCACTAGTAGACTTAAGTCACCAGAGTGACGGAACTTGAATACACAAAGGTCTATATTGGGATGTATGTAAACAGTTCAAGGTCCCTGCATTGGAGAAGTGTGAACTTTAAGAACAGGGCCGCCGAAATATGGGGAGTAAGCCGAATACTTAGCAGCAGGCTTGCAGAGCCGGAGCCGAGGAGCCGGGAGTCGCTACTTTTTGCTGGAGCCGGAGCCGGAGCCGAAAAAATCTGGAGGCTCCACGGCTCCCAAATGTTTTTTTTTACAGTAGAATTTTTTTTTAGCTTTAAAATTGCAAATTTGTTTGATTGTTTGCCTCCTACAATTTGAAATGTTGTCATGTTTTACGAACGCCACAACAGTAACACGCACATCACCACAAGAAATCTTTAATGGGGAATCGTTTTGTGTTCGCTTGAAATCTTGTTTACCCTCCTAAATTTTTTTAATGGCATGTTATTTTGTTATATATAAAGGTAAAACAGTTTTATTTCATAGAATAATTGTATCAATCATTTAAAAATAAATTTTTACTACTACGACAAATAGAACGCGTCATTTCGTGTATTATTTGACCGCGAATTTGTAATAGGCTAAAAACAAAATGTTAGCTTTCTGTATTTAACAATTTTATTATAAACAGAATATCTGAAATAGAGCAGATATATTTATAAGCCTGTGGCTATTCGGACCCGGGTCCCAATGAAATCCGATTGTTATTTGGACCCGTGGCAATATGCACTAAGCTTAGCTATATTTAAACTTTATTAGACGGAACCCGAAAAAATAATAATACAGAGTCCGCTTAGTGAAACCCTAGACAAGGAGTAACGATTAAATCATACAATTCAAACAATTATAAAAAAAAAAATAAACAAAAAAACAATTATAAAGTTTATGTATAGCTAAGCTGAGTGCATATTTGCCACGGGTCCGAATAACAATCAGACTTTATTGGGACGGGGTCCGAATAAAAATCGGAGTTTATTGGTACCCGGGTCCAGGCCCGTAGCCAGAGGGGGGCTAGGGGGCTGACCCCTCCCCTTTCATGACCTGAGCCCCCCTCCCCGTGCATGATTTGAGCTTTTTGACAAAATTTTAATAATAACGGCTATAAAACATCAATCATTTTGTTCAATTTTCTTTTAGGGGCCCGGACTGAGCTGGCCAATCAACTTTTTAAAATATTAATATCAGCACGGGGGCCCGTGTCACCCCTGCCCAGGGACCCGAAATTTCTGTCGGTGGGCCTGTTCGCAACCTTGTAATAGTTTTATATATTGATATCTTCTGAGGACAACTAGCAACTTAAATAAGTTAATAAAATAATATTGACTTCTGACTTCACTTAAAATGTATAATAAAATAATAAAGTACAAACTCCGTAATTTCTGAGTGATGTTATTTAATTTGCAAATTTACTTTTTAGCAGAATTAATTTTATTTTAAATTGAATAATTGCGACTGTTGTTGTTGATAGATCTGTTCTTTGTTTTCAATATTTTATAAGAAATATCACACAAATAGCTAAGCTATATTTGTGATCTTTGTCGTTCTTCCCGGGTTGTACGTTAAACCAACAGTATAATAATATAAATCAGTTATCTATTATGTAACAATTGTGTAGCAGAACAAATGGTCAATATATTTATAACAGGAATCAGAAATTGCTCAGCCTCAATAAATTTTTATCATTAAAACTCTTTACTATTTAAATTATTTTTAACAGAACTGCAACATGCCATGCATTATTGAAACGTAGTTGAAATTATATATTTCTAATTAATAGCTAAACAATCGGTACTAAAATGCACCATTCCAGATATGGAACTGCAAAAATTTCTTGGGGAGGGGACTCGCACTGGGGTCCCCTCCCAAAGCCCTCCTCTCCGTTCGCAAGCTTTCGGCGCTTCGCACCTCCATCTTCGCCCCCCCTCCCCCGAACATTTCTTTTCCCCACCAGGGGCGGAATTATGGGGGAGGGGCCGGGAAGGCATGTCCCCCCGGTTAAATCAAGTTTAGGTAATACGTCATTAAATTATCGAAATATTTTTTGTTCAAAGACCAATTTTCAACAATGAAAACAGTTTCGCCTCCCCCCTCCCCGGGGTCAATGTTTTGCCCCCGTCAAAGTTGTCTAGATCCGCCGCTGTACCCCAGAATCAGTTCTTCGGCACCCCCTCACCCCCGCCGGAAAAAATTTATTTGCCCCCCCCCCCCCAATGCAATAATCCAGGCTATAAGTAATAAATACTGAAGTCTTTAAAATATTTAAAATAATGTATCATTTTACTATCGGCTAATTCGATCATTGAAATAACTTTTTAGTACTTATGAAAATGGCGACTAGTGAAACCTAGATCGAAAAAAATGCTATGATTCTGGATGCACTGAAATGGTTTGCTCTTAGTAAAACCGACAATGCGTATATTTTTCAAGTTCCTGACTATGGGGGTGAACGCGGCAAAATTTGCATAACTTTTTATCAGCGGCATGTTTGCGTGCCGCAATTACAAAAATTTTGTCTCGTGTGATACTTTTTTAATAGGGAGCCGGAGCCGGAGCCGTCAAATTTGTGGGAGCTGGAGCCGAAAAAAAATATGGCGGCTCCGCAAGCCTGCTTAGCAGGGACTTCTGCCGTTAGGTCTCATAGAGTTAGCTAGAGACAGTCCTGTTAAACTGCATAGACTATTAAACGGATTTACCGTACTAGACAAAGTCAGGGACGACTATAGACGCCCAGTGGATCTGTACTATAGATACCCGAACTTTACATACACATACTATAGATACACGTACTGTAGATTCATGTACTGTAGATACACGTACTATAGATACACGTACTGTAGAAACACGTACTTTAGATACACGTACTGTAGAAACACGTACTGTAGATACACGTACTGTAGAAACACGTACTGTAGATACACGTACTGTAGAAACACGTACTGTAGAAACACGTACTGTAGAAACACGTACTGTAGATACACGTACTGTAGATACACGTACTGTAGATACACGTACTTTAGAAACACGTACTGTAGAAACACGTACTGTAGAAACACGTACTGTAGATACACGTACTGTAGATACACGTACTGTAGATACACGTACTGTAGATACACGTACTTTAGAAACACATACTGTAGATACACGTACTGTAGATACACGTACTTTAGATACATGTACTATAGATACACGCACTATAGATACACGTACTTTAGACACATGTACTATAGATACACGCACTATAGATACACGTACTTTAGATACACGTACTATAGATACACGTACTATAGATACACGTACTATAGATACACGTACTATAGATACATGTACTGTAGATACATGTACTGTAGATACACGTACTATAGATAAACGTACTATAGATACACGTACTATAGATACACGTACTATAGATACACGTACTGTAGATACACGTACTGTAGATACACGTACTATAGATACACGTACTATAGATACACGTACTATAGATACACGTACTATAGATACACGTACTGTAGATACACGTACTATAGATACACGTACTATAGATACACGTACTGTAGATACACGTACTATAGATACACGTACACTCAGTGTGTGTGAAGTCCATGTAAAGATGAGATGAAATCTCCTAGATTCTATAAACCACTAATGGGACTGTTTTATGGTGCCCTTATTTCACCCCCTACCAGAGTTGATAGTGAACTGGCCATAGAGGCACCACTGGAGATAAAGCGGGGACTTTCATCATGACCTGAAATATTCACTGGTATCCTCAGATCGCCAGTCGAGCAATTTACCGCTCGACCATCTGTTCCCTATAGATACTCAACAATTTAAAACACATTATTGACATAACAATAAATACATAGACACCAAGATGTCTTTCATATACTGTGTGTCACGACCCAAACTATGTTTGAGTTAATGTTAGGCACATAAGCAGTGGCGTCACCTGTAGGAGACGGAGGGGGGTTGTCCGCCTCTAGTGGCCTTTACTTTACCATGATCAAAGGGCGGCATTTTCATCACTCTAGTAACTTTTCATTCTGGAATGGGGCATTTTTTTTAGAGTTCGCCATTAACGCTCATTTCAATACTGCACAAAGGGGGGGGGGGTACACCGACGGTTCTCATGTAAAATATTTTGTACCCCACTGTCCATGTTTACTTTGCGTCTTTCTCTCAATGTGAATAAACAATCTTCCGATATAGGCCTACAAATAGTCTGGCACATTAACTCCCTGAATGGGAGAAATAGTAAGCTGCTCGGTGTGATGGAATCCACGCACAGATGTAATCAGATATGTGCAGTAGGGTTAGTACTTTTTACATTTTTTTTTTCAGAATCTTATTTTACATGGCATTTTTTAATGAACAATTGTGAACAAAATATGAAAAAAATAATTTATTTTTCACTCAAAAAAACCTTCCCCACCAACGCCATCTTGTGTTTACATATAAGAAGCGTTTTTCAATAAAATTACTTCTTTGATGGATTGCGCAATAACAAATATTTAATTACATTATTTACATCCAGGAACTTTATAGGGTATTTTTTACCTCCATGTCTGAAATAAAATAAATAAAAAAAGTTTATTTTAAATTTAAAGTGCACTGTTTGAATGTATTATGCGTCTACTGCAACTTTACCAAAAAAACGGTCAAATCTTATGAACCTTTGTTTGGTAATTGTTACGAAAGGTCTGCTTGGAATTTGGAAAGTCTGCTCGGTTGATTTGGGAATATAGTATTCTTCTATTTCAATTTTATTCAATTGTAATCGTCTGCTTGTAATTAATTTTGTAGGAAAGCAAATTTGTCAACAAATAAAGCTTGTAAAGTTTTAAAAATATTAAGCGAACACTCTACCAATATTGAAGCTCCTTCGCAGTCAGGAGTATATAAGGCAACCTATAAAGAAGCAGAATTGTTGAGGTTGCAGTATAAAAACAGCTTACAAAATTTTGAATGGTGCATACATTTTGACAGAAAAAGAATAGAAGGAGAAAAACAAGTTGTTTTACTGAAAAACGTTGAAAAAGAAATTCGATTAGCCATATTGTCTCTGACAAATGGAAAAGCAGAGACAATATTTACAGCGAATAGGGCTGTTCTAGCTGAATTCGAACTCTATTCATGTATTCGAGAAATTATTGGCGATGCAAGGAATACAAATTCTGGCAGCAAAAATGGTGTGGTACACAAGCTGCAAAATTACTGTCAACAGAACAATGGACGAATCCCTCAGTACATAGGCTGCCAGTGTCAAGCATGCTATTGATTCTGTTTTCGGCAGGGAAACGTCTAACCCAAACATTTCTTATCCATTTTTTGCTGAAATTAGCGCAAATTACGAGTCACTTAAAGAGTCACTTGATTCTCAAGATAGTAGTTCAGAAATCATGAGAGAAAACAAAGGATGGAACGACGACATGAAGTTCTTACATCATTTGACGCAAGTATTTCACTATTACGAATGAAATAAAACCTTTCCAGTAATTCACTTCCAGAGACTGACGACTTTAAGTAACGCTCGTTGGAATTCAAATGCAATACTAGCACTTCTGGCATTCCGGAAAATAGAAACGAGAAATTTTAACTTGTGTGTACTTTCATAGCGAGGACATGCATGGTCTGAAGTATGGTTTTCAGATCAAAGGGACTGGAAAATAGAAAAGAGATTTTAGCACCTGCTTTGCATAGATACAATGAAGCAAAAAGATGCTTCTTGAGGCACTGGGTCTGTGAAGATTAAGCAATACCTGGTATAGAACGAAGTAACTGCTATGCAGAAAGAGCTATACAAATAATGCATGATATTGTTCCACGTTGTGAGATTTCAAAGACAATATTAACTGTTTTATTCTCACTAATGATGAAGCATAAAACTTAATTTATGTTTCCTATGCTGTCCTTTATTATCATTTCATATATTGGACATCTCTATACTCATTCTTACATGCATTGCACTTGTTGTTCTTATGTAACTTTCCATTACATTGTTGTGTTATATATATTAATATATATATATATATATATATATATATATATATATATATATATATATATCAAGTAGACATAGGACAAGATTCGATGCAGTGATAGGGCAAGCAGTGAAAGGGATAAGTGTGAAAGTTATCTTCCCCTGACAATCTTGAGTTGATGTTTACGTTGTAGAAGACAGTGTTCAAATGGATAGTTATAAAAGTCAGACTATTACAAGACTAAATTTTGAAATGCATGTAGCAGTATAAACAGACCAAAACAAGACCTGTTTGGTATGAAGCCAGACTACAGGGGCGTTGGCGCGAGATTTTTCGACATGAAACCCTCAGGCACTATCATCTCCCCTGAATTCATGGCGAACGTTTTCCCCACAAGTCCTACCGAGCTTAAAATAGGTACTTGACATCATATCGGGACGCTTGGGCATTATGATGATAACGTTATTACGGGATGCATCCACGGCAATTGCACCCCAAGCTATGGATGGGGGTGGTGGTGAAAGAGATGCAATACAGAACCTTCCGATTTGTGGTTTGTATGATCAAAATGATAAACATCTCAACCTTACAATGAAATACAAAAACAACTGAATCAGCCAATTTCAAAGATAATTATGTGTAGCTTTATTTTGTCAAGTCAAACAAACAGACATCTCTACTTAGACCTGAACATTGCTATTTGAGACCAACGCAAATCTATGTGTCCAACTGCATTTTGTAAAAAAAAAAAAACTAAACAAATAAAAGATAGTGTTTAAATATGACCAGATACTGTTAGCACATTGTTGGGTTTCAGATTTAACGATTGGACCAGATACTGTTAGCACATTGTTGGGCTTCAGATTTAACGATTGGACCAGATACTGTTAGCACATTGTTGGGCTTCAGATTTAACGATTGGACCAGAGGTTCTCAACTGGTGGTACGCATTATACAGGCGGTACGCGTTATACAAGGGGTACTCGTTATACAGGGGGTACGCGTTATACAGGGGGTACGCGTTATACAAGGGGTACGCGTTATACAAGGGGTACATGTTATACAAGGGTACGCGTTATACAAGGGGTACGCGTTATACAAGGGGTACGCGTTATACAAGGGGTACACAGCGACATATACATTTCGTTCAAACAGTTTAAAGAAAACCAGAGTTTGAAGAAGGTCGCCAGTTTGCTGCGTGACTCATTATCAAACCTCATGCCCAATTATCGCATTAGAAATGTTAAACACCTAATTTACGAACAATGTACATTTATTCGCGAACTTACGTGTGAGCGATACACGCGGACCCTTTTGGGTATGGTCACGGAGAGAAAGGTTGAGAGAACTGTTGGATTAGACCACTGAGCTCAGTGGATTAAGACCTGTACGAGAATATGTTAAACTGCAATTTTAACAAGAGGCAAAGCTGCAGGATAACTAAACTTATTCAATAAATAGAGGACTTGGATATCCAGTAGCTAGATTTGTAAACGACAATATTGACTAGCTTGAAAAGATATATATATATATATATATATATATATATATATATATATATATATATATATATATAGGGTCTAAAGTTTTAAATGGGTATTCGTGATTGTTGTTTATTGAAAAGTCAATCGTGTTTTATAAACCTTTATTGTATGCACTCAACATGGTTTGGTGTCATGCTAATCTTTAGATTTCAGATGAAATGAGAAAGAAGACATTCCCAATTTTTCTAATCATGTCAGTGTTTAACTGGGTAATTTTGGTGTTTAACTGGGTCATGTTGGTGTTTAACTGGCTTATGTTGGTGTTTCACTGGATCATGTTGGTGTTTAATTGGGTAATGTTGGTGTTTAATTGGGTAATGTTGGTGTTTAACTGGATCATCTCGGTGTTTAACTGGGTAATGTTGGTGTTTAACTGGATCATGTTGGTGTTTAACTGGCTCATGTTAGTTTTAATCTCAGTGTTAATATCGAAAATGTAAAAAAAAAAAATATGTATGTCGGAAAAAAAGGAGACAAAAAATAAAAAAACTTTAAAAGATAAAACAAACAATTAAGCCTGTTCCATTCTGGACACAGGACGTGTTAGCGTATTTTCATGTTATGTATCAGTACGTTTGTTAGCTTTCAGTAAATATTTGTACAATTTGGAAATGTTTATAAATTCAATTTTGTAATGCATATATCTGTAAAAAAAATATTATAAAGACGTTTCTTCATATTTGAAAAAAAAAATTATTTTCTCTTAAATCTAACTACAAGTGGTTTGTGGTTACTGAAATAGGACTCATAATTGAAAACTTTCGAAACTGTAGTCATTTAATTGTCCGAAAACTCCGCCAATTGTTGCATAGCTCTGATACTTTCAATTAAACTCAGAACACAAGCTTACTATTTCATTTGATGAGTTTCTTAATAAATGTTGGTGAAACTACGTGCTGCAGTATTTCGCACCAAATGAATGGGTTATTGAACGTACAAGATGTAGAATGGGGCCATATATATAATATATAAGCCCCTTAGGAGCCCTGAAGCCCGGCCCTCAGAGGTCCTATCGCGAAATGAACTTTTGATGTACACATGGCAGGCCAAGACCTACAAAATGATATATACATTATGGGTCTAGGACTTATGGTTGTTGAGATCTAGGGTGATGACAGACAGACACAACGGGACAATAGAGCATTTTTTTTCGAAAATGCTCTAAAAAAATGTGAATTTCTAAATGAACGAGTCTCCAGGAAAAGTTCTTAAATAGTGGTTCGATTTCCCCTGGTGGATCGCGTGACGAATTTTACGTCAGTCGCGACACATTACAAATCTATTTCTAATTATGTTCCATTTCAAAATGTGTATTTGTATTAATTAATGTGCAATGCAAAAGGAAAGACAATGTTTAAATAAAATAAGGGACGTTTTTTACTTTTTTTTTTTTTAGCTTTTTCTTTCCAGGTAAGTCGCAGGGAGAATAAAAAGTTCTTCCAGGTTTGTCATGGAAACAAAACAAGATTTCATAGTGGGTCACGTCTAAAAGTGTGAGAACCGGTGTTCTGGGGGGGGGGTCTTTAGTAGAAATAATAAATCAACTAAGAAACTTGATTTTTATGTAAGAACATCTCAAAATTAAAAAAAAAGGAAAAACAAATATCTGATGTTTTTCTTTAAAAAAAAAATATATTTTAAAAATCTACGACACACCTGGAAGTGTGTCACTAATAAAAAGTTGTTTCTTGTCTTCATTTTTGTAGGTCACATGCGACCAGTGACGACACAATTTTACACGCAGCTCGGTCAGGGACCTGGGGCACTCCATCAATTTTTATTTTCGTACATTTTTTTTTTTTGATAATTAAATCTTTCAAAAGGCCGATTGTATTTAGCTCGTCTAGGACACAGGCCCTGACAGGGCCGACACTGCGAGCAGCCTCCCTCCTCCCCCCCCCCCATGTCTGTACGGCACAGTTTCTGGAAGTTGCCTGCACTTTCTACATCTCAGTGGATTAATGGCAACAGAGGTACCACAAGGGCAACAATACACGTCTTCTTAGTAGATAACTGCGACCGTAAGTCATTGGCAACAGAGGTACCACAAGGGCAACAATACACGTCTTCTTAGTAGATAACTGCGACCGTAAGTCATTGGCAACAGAGGTACCACAAGGGCAACAATACACGTCTTCTTAGTAGATAACTGCGACCGTAAGTCAATGGCAACAGAGGTACCACAAGGGCAACAATACACGTCTTCTTAGTAGATAACTGCGACCGTAAGTCAATGGCAACAGAGGTACCACAAGGGCAACTGTAACAATAGCTTTAGATAGATTCATACAATTTTAGAACCACTGGTTCAGTTGGTTAGTTAACATTGAAAACTCATGGGTACAGGACACAGTCATATGTTTTGATAACTAGAATTCCAGCGGTATCTTTGTTTAGGGTAAAATTGGTTGTCATCACATGTCTATGACCCCCAGAGGTAGGTGACGATAGATGTAATTAGGCAGACAAAGTAATACTAGCCCATAGTGAGTTTTTAGTCGCACCAATCCCTAGGCTGGAATAAGATTCATTAATATGTAGATGAGTTAGAAAGGGTGTTAGGGAGCCAATCAGAAGTTCTGGGCGTTTGGTGCACGTGATAATTCACAATCACATAAATATCCAAGGTAATTGAAATTTCGTCAGACCTACGAGATACAGACCGACAGATCGACAGCCTGACGATAGAGACATCAGGACACCAGTTGTAGAGATAGTCAGAGGAGAAGTTGGTGGAGAAATAATAGAGGCACAAGCTATCAAGTTATTGAGTTTTACAACAGTACACAGTCAAAGTCTATTTTATTGAAGTATCTCTGAATAATTCTTTCGGGAACTCAGGATACTAAGTGTCAAAGTATTGCCAGAGAATTCCTTCGGGAAACTGGAATACTACGTGTTATATTGTGTACGAAGCATTTTTGTGAATACTGCTGCACATAAGTTCATACTACATATGTTTTCTTATTGTTGAATAAATATAATTGAATCGTGGAAATTTGCCTCATTGATTGGTGTGCTGTTTGAGAGTGCAACGAGACTGAACGCTACTTAAGATTATAAACCAGTTATGATATCGGCAGCTACATAAAACCAGTATAGTTATCTGAAGCAGCAGTGAGGAACACACAGTGTTACCTTGGAGAAGCATTACATCAACAAGTACAGAACGTTCAAACATATATAACGTTACATTTGGTGGAACAACGATAGTACCATAACGTCGACAACTTCAACGTTAAATTGGTGTCTACAACAGTATCCATCACATCCATAACATTATATACAAAAATATAGTGTTACAGCAACAATACACGTCTTCTTAGTAGATAACTGTGACCGTAAGTCAATGGCAATAGAGGTACCACAAGGGCAACAATACACGTCTTCTTAGTAGATAACTGTGACCGTAAGTCAATGGCAACTGAGGTACCACAAGGGCAACAATACACGTCTTCTTAGTAGATAACTGCGACCGTAAGTCAATGGCAATAGAGGTACCACAAGGGCAACAATACACGTCTTCTTAGTAGATAACTGCGACCGTAAGTCAATGGCAACAGAGGTACCACAAGGGCAACAATACACGTCTTCTTAGTAGATAACTGCGACGGTAAGTCAATGGAAACAGAGGTACCACAAGGGCAACAATACACGTCTTCTTAGTAGATAACTGTGACCCTAAGTAACTGGCAAGTATTCTTCCCTTCGGCCTGTGAACTGGGCCAGTTGGTCTTAAACACTAGCGTCGCCTAAAAGTCAAGTACTAAGACCGGGTATAAAGATCATATTTCATTTCATGGTGGCTGAGTGAGAGACATATCAGTAAATTGAATCTACAGTCAAGAGACAATCGGAACCAATACCTTATATATCATTTACATTTACGTATTAAAATTTGTATATCACTACATTGAAATATACATTTACATATACATTGAAGTATAAAATAATACCAAGTGACTAGTAAAGAAAAGATCATCCGTAAAAATCAGAGGTGATCTGAAATATCCAAAGTGGAGGGGGGGATGGGGGGGGGGGTTCTCATTTCTTGGCCTTTTTTGGCAATCCCGGGATATAGGGACCCAAAAAACGACGGTTCTTATCCCGGGATAAAATATGTCATTTTTAAGAGGCATTAAAATACATTTAACTAAAAGAGAAAATAATAATGGTTTGTTTTACAGACAGTGTTTTATTAAGTTATTTACAAACCTGGTCATTTTTAATTTAATGTACGTAAATGGTTTACATGAATAAAAGTTTCCTTACCAGTACAAGTTAATGGTTTTCAATCCAGATTTAGAATTGATTTGACTGTTGATAAAAAAAATGAAATAAAATCAAACATAAGCTTACATTTTTTTTAACATATATAACAGTTTACTAAGAAGATTTGTTATGTTAGAAATGAAAAGTATGCGTCAATTTGATATTACGAAATATGAACACCAAAATATACAAATTTATCATAAAGGGAAAGAAAGAGATATGGAAGAAGTAGAGAGAGAGAGAGAGAGAGAGAGAGAGAGAGAGAGAGAGAGAGAGAGAGACAGAAAGAAGAGAGAGAGAGAGAGAGAGAGAGAGAGAGAGAGAGAGAGAGAGAGAGAGAGGGGAAGAGGGAGTGAAGTGAGGCTAAGACATAAAGAGATGAAGTAGATTTGAGCACACTTTCTTTAGATATCACTTCGGATGTGTATTTAGGTCAGTGCCTTATTGTTTCAACAGCTTATAGCAGTGTTTCCCAACCTTTTTCATGTCGTGCCCCACCTTAGCCTTTCTCAAATTCTTATGCCCCCCCTCATGTAAAATGCATAATTTTCAATATCAAAAAATTGATTGATTGATTTTTCACTTGAGAAACTTAATTAATAGGTTTTAGGAAGAAATCACTAGGAACTTGTTAACGAAAAACAATAAGTAAATTTTCAAAAAAATATAATGTTAAACTGAAATTCTAATACAAACAAAATTAAATAAACATATTTCTATATTAATTTATTATTCCAGTGAGATCATTGCGCTTGATGCATGCTGCACAGAGCTTTTATATTAGGTTCCAATTTGGTTAGCTTCAGTCTCAAGTCTCCGCGTCGTGTTCTATCCACCCAAATTCTTTTTTTTAACAGTAAATCATTTACAGCACTAAATCCACATTCAGCTAGATATGAAGATGGAAATGGTAGAATAGCTTTCTTGCACATTTGGTTAAATTAGGGTATTTGATTTCTGTTTCCTCACAAAGCCATGCCATCGAACCTTTTATATTAAATATAGTTTTAACTGACTCATCATTTTGCAATTCTGCGAGTTCTTCTTGATACTGCATATTTGATATATCAGATAATTCCGCTAACATTGGCTGCATCATCCATGTTGGAAAATCAATTTGTTTTAAATCAGAAAATCTTTCTTTAAAATCAGCCGATAAAATATTCAGATGATTGACAATAACAAGTAAAGCGGTATGAGTTACTTCACATTTTTGGAGCCAATGAAACTGTTCAAAGTTTTTGTTGTTAATTTGTTTCTGACATAACTCAATAAGAGTAATGAAACCAAATATCTTCGCTTTTGCATCGACAAGTGTTTTATTTGTTCCTTGAAGTTGTTTATTTAATATATTTTATTTTTCAAAGATATCGGCTAAATAACTCACAAATGCTTTACCATCGATTGTTAACATATACTTCATTTCAGGTTTGTCGCTTAAAAAAATCACTAAGAGTATCAAACAGTTGCATAAATCTTTTCAAACAGTTCCCTTTTGATAGCCATCTTACTTCAGTATGAAGTAAAAGTCTCACATGGTCTTCATTTTTTTCTTCACAAAATAATTTGAAGAGACGCTCACTTTTGGCATTAGCTTTAATAGCATTAACACACTTTATTACTGAATGTAGTACTTCATTAAAACCAGGCGAGATGTTTTTAGCTACCAAGTTTTCCCTATGAATAACACAATGCACAAGAATCATTTCTGGATTCTCATCTTTCATCAATTTTAAGCAACCATTTTTTTGCCCATCAGATTAGGAGCACCATCTGCAGCACAAGATGTTATATTTTTTATCGGTATATCATTGACATCTAAGCAGCTGATTATAGGCCTATACATCTTTGGCCGTAATGGTGCTTTCTAATCTTTTACAGAACAACATTTCTTCAGAAAAATTCCCTTTATCAATATATCTTACATAAGTTATTAATACTGCCTCATTGTCTCTCAAAGTTGATTCATCCATTTGCACTGAGAAATTTGTTGTTTTCAACTTTTCAACAAGTTGTTTTTCAATATCTTCACTCATTTCATATATTCTTCTGCTAACAGTATTGTTACTGAGTGGCATAGCTTTTACATCTTTGTCATCTTTTTGAAGAACCGTTTTAAGAAATGTTGATATTGACGGTTTTATTAAATTCTCTCCTATAGTATGATTTTTTCCAGTTTTTGCGATGAATAAAGAAATTTGATAACTAGCCTCAAGAACACGATTATTAGTTGAAGAATGAGCAGTAAATAGGGACTTTAAGGTTGTTCTCTTTTCAAAATTTGTCTTTAAAGTTTTAAAGTAGTTCAAATCTGAATTAATATGAGCACTATGTTTTGAATTCAAATGTGCTTCAAGACGACCTCGTTTCAGTGATTCGTTGGTCAAACATTGCTGGCATAAAAGACAAAAAGGCATCCGCGCATCTTGGACAGCGGGTATAAATCCAAATTTTAAATAGTCCTCTGAATATTGACGAGTTTTTTTCATGCTTGCACCACTCATTTTACTAAGGAATAAAATAGAATAACTATCGCTCTCTATGTTCAGAGATTCAAAAGCTTAAAATAAGCAATTAAAAACATGTAGCACTATCGGCAACGGAACAACCCGAAATCGGCGACGCGCGGCAACTATAGTGCCCAACGGGTTAAATGGCCCGGAGCGAAAGGGTAAAACTCGTATCGAGTCCATTTTCGAATTGCCCCCCCTTAAAAATAAAATTGCCCCCTTGTGGGGCGTGGGCCCCACGTTGGGAAACACGGGCTTATAGTGTCTAATGTTCTGGCTGTCCATTCAGAGATAGTTAAATGACTGAAGTAGTTAGAAATAGTCAAACTGGGCGGGTCAAGGGAGAGGGGAGTCAAACAAATGACTGTAAGTGAATTAAGTCACTTTCGGACCTCAATCTGGACTGGTAAGTCTCCACGTAACTAGGTTATCGTGTGCCATTAACTGACTTGTGTTTTCCTGTGGTCCTGTTTCTGGAAGTGACACATGGTACATTGATAGATCTCAAAATAGATTGTTGTCACTTATTGGAAAAAATTTAAGGTTAAACACAAAAATTGAAATATGAAAAGGAAACAACTGTACCACTGAGTTGAAAGCCATAACAATGAAACAATTAAAAAAAAAACTTACCAATAACGCTACGGTTCGGTCCGACCAAACCCGTATTTTTTTTTTCGGGTACCAGCCATACTTATTATTGCATATTTTTTTTGTTTTCGGGCATACTTTTTGTTTTCAGGGCTTGTGTTAGGGCTAGGAATAGGGTTAGGAATAGGGTTAGGAATAGGGTTAGGATTAGGGTTAAGAATAGGGTTAGTGCAGTGACTTATATGTTGTTATATAGCTCAGTGCAGCGACTCGGCCGCTATATTTAGATATCTATATTATAGCAGGACCCTAACCCTATCCCTAACCCTATACCTAACCTCAATCCCAATCCTAACCCTATTCTTAACCCTATTCCCAACCCTAACACTAGCCCCGAAAACAAAAAAAAAAATATGCAATAATAAGTATGGTTGGTACCCGAAAAAAAAAATTCGTGTTCGGTCGGACCGAACCGTAGCCACTACGTACCGAATAATTATAGAAAACTATAGTTTTGAAATATTTGAACAGAAAAAAATCTAGTTTAAACAAACAAAACAAAACAAGAACCAAAAAAGCAAATAATCAAAAAAACCAACAAAATAAAAATAAATTGTTAGGGTTAGGGTTAATCCTACATATAACTTTAAACACGAACAATAGAAATAGAAACAGGCTTTACAGAATATATTATAGTGATTACCAGTATTATTATTTCATTAAATGAAGACCATACAGGCCTACTATATAATGTAATTGGTCAAAATTAAATTTAATGGATCAAGATGTACACATTGATTCATTTTACTTCATGTAATTAGTTACGGATGCATACTATACATATTGTTAGTATTTATACCCGGCGATGCCCGGGAAGATAGTGACACGTGACAATGTTATGGGTACATGTATTAGTGTCAGTTTTTTATTCAGTGTATTGTCGCAGACTGTGTCCAGCTGATTGTTGTGTACAGTGTATTGCCTTGAGCACAAAGAGGTGTACTTACATGTTTATGAGTAGTTAAAGTGTGTTATTGATTGCAAGATACACATATAAATATAACATAATTATTTGTTTGAAGCTCTAGATGATTCATATTATAACTATTTGGTTTCAACATTATGATGATTTATATCATAACTATTTGGTTTCAAGATTATGATGGCAGTGCATATGTTTGAAATTACGTTTAGCGTGACGTAACTCCATTCAATATACTGACTTCTGCCTTGAACTGTACATATCGCCCGTGTATTGTTATAAAAGGAATTCGAAACTAACACAGAGTCTTTTCCATGATTAGAATAGAACTTTTTTTAAACCTGGTTTCTACACAAAAGTTGTCGGCAACCATTACAATACCGGTTTATCGGGCTGATAATTATGTCACACTGAGACAGTTTGTTAGAAATCTGTGTGTATGTGTGTGTGTGTGTTTGTGTGTGTTCGTATAACCTGTTCCCAACCTTGCGCCTACAATGAAAGCTGAACTCTTTAAAATAAAAATACCGGTAACTATAAAATGAAGCATTACTCTGAAAATAACTTTAAATCAAACAATCAGTCAATTAATTTATCAATCTTTCTACTAAACCCATTCCACTAGTGGTATCTTTCTACTAAACCCATTCCACTAGTGGTATCTTTCTACTAAACCCATTCCACTAGTGGTATCTTTCTACTAAACCCATTCCACTAGTGGTGCATACGATGAAGAGGTGCACATCACACAGGCCCGTAGCGTGAGGGGGGGGCAGGGGGCCACCCCCTGCGTTTTGTCTGCCCCCCTCTGCTTATTTACTCTACTTAGTAAAATGTATTGCCTGCCCCTGCCCCCCCTGCTATTGCCTGCCCCCCCCCCTCCTGCTGTAGAATGCCTGGCCCCTGCTGTAGAATTTTCACGCTATGGGGCTGACGTCACATCATTACAGAAACAATAATAAAAACATAACCACTTGGTGTGTTTACATCTTTTTTTACCCCCCTCTCCGTATTGATTAATTTTTTTTTTATTTATATAAAGTAAAACTATGAACATCTTTGTCATGTGTGTGTTCATTTCTAGTTTCCATTTTATCAGCCGTTGTATATCTTCCTCCCATTTAATGAGCTACAAGTTGTGTCATCAACAAAGGAAGGAACGTAGCACAGCTCAATGATAAAAGTGTTATTTATCAAAAGCCACACAAAACATTATATTTATGTAAATGGCCATATTTTCTGTTATCAAACATATCACATCTCATGGAGACCTGCATTATTCCTCTATCTGTTTAAATAAATATCACAACCTTTTGAAATAATCTGACACGTTTATAGAGTCAAAAAGAGTTTACTAGTGATTAATGGTCTATTTATGATTTTGTTTGTGTGTGTGTGTGTGTGTGCTTTTTTTTTTAAAATATGAAGCTACAAAATATGAAGAGCCCTTGAGAACCGCCCTAGATTTAAAAATAAATGTCAGAGCCCCCCTTACGAAGTGGGGGGGCTCATTGGGGGGCAATATCATAGGGGCCCCGCGGTGTGTAGCTGTAAATACGTGACTTGCTGAGAGTATATCACTCGAGCATGGTCATTCCTTTTGCGTGGGGCCCAATTCGTGTGCTATCGAACAAATCGACTTTAAAGCCGGCCAGTTTCACAATTTGGGAACCACCGTTATATTGTTATCAGCGTCTCGTGAAAATGTGTTACGTCTGGCTGAAGACAAATTTTAGCCGACGGCATTATGAGACTACATGACTAAGTACTGCGCTACATCTCAATGTAATTAACTACATGACGAAGTACAGCACTACATCTCAATGTTATTAACTACAAAACGAAGTACAGCTCTAAATCTCAATGTTGTTCAACCACATGACTAAGTACAGTGCTGCATCTCAATGTAATTCAACTACATTCTAAGTACAGCGCTACGTCTCAATGTAATTCAACTACATGGCAAAGTACAGCGCTACATCTCAATGTAATTCAACTACATGGCTAAGTACAGTGGTGCATCTCAATGTAATTCAGCTACATGGCAAAGTACAGCGCTACGTCTCAATGTAATTCAACTACATGACTAAGCACAGCGCTACATCTCAATGCTTATTATCAGTGAAAAGAAAGACTATTTAAACAGAACAACATGAAATCGTTTGACATTAGGAGTAAATGACATAAGAATCTCACCACCACACACATATTTCAGTTTACCTTACAGTCTGGGGGTGAGGGAGGGGGGGCAGTTGATAAACGTTTTATAGTGCGTAAAAACAATAACAACAACAACAAACAATACAAAAAAACAATATTTATACAGGTCAGATAGGGGAGATGTATATCTATTAGAACCAGTAATTGGGGGTGGTGGGAGGGGGGGGGGGTTGTGTGCCTTCTGTCATCCCCCACTATAGACATGGAGGCAGCATATGTAGGTTAAACATGGGGCTCCTAACCCATAGCATGCCAGGCAGGGCATGAAGATCCGGCTCGCTAGAAATGTCGCCCCCCCCCCAGCCACCCACAACTAACTTTAGATCCGTACATTATTTTCATTGAATTGGCGGGATGGGTATAATGTTATTATGGGATGGAGTATTTTGAACATGTGTAGTGTACTTTTTTTTATAATATGATGGAAGTCATTAACAGTTATAGGTTAAACATCCACTTGTATGATGAAACAGAAAAAGTATGGAATAATACACGTTTATTATTTTTATTACATTGATATACTTTCGTTAATATTAAATAAACATATAAATTCACAACAAATTCAACAAAGATAAGATGATTGTTTTCATTCTATGTGTATATGTGTGTGTATTAACAGTCTTATCTGTGTAGCCAATATTTACAAAATGTCTATATACCAAACGCTGTTTAACTCATTTCCTAGTATCAAATGTGTATGAACTAAATGTCTATGTAATATGTATCAAATGTCTATGAACTAAATGTCTATGTAATATGTATCAAATGTCTATGAACTAAATGTCTATGTAATATGTATCAAATATCTATGAACTAAATGTCTATGTAATATGTATCAAATATCTATGAACTAAATGTCTATGTAATATGTATCAAATGTGTATGAACTAAATGTCTATGTAATATATATCAAATGTCTATGCACCAAATGTCTATTTACCAGAATTTTTGTAACAAATGTCTATTGGACAAATGTCTATGTATCAAATGTCTATGCATCAATTATTTATGCATCAAATGTCTATGTATCAAATGTCTATGTACCAAATGTCTATGTACCAAATGTCTATGTACCAAATGTCTATGTACCCAATGTTTATGTATCAGATATGTATGTAGCAAATGTTTATGTATCAAATGTCTATAAACTAAATGTCTATGTAATATGTATCAAATGTCTATGCACCAAATGTCTGTTTCCCTTGCCATGTATTCACAAATCATGTACAAAAATATCGCTTTTATTACACAACATATAGTATTTACAGAGTTCTATAGAGCTAAATGAAGAGTTCTTATCAAAGAAAACAAATTCTAGAATCCTCCACCTCCTGCCCTCAAGTCGAATACAAAAATTTCAAAGAAAGAAACGCACACTGCGTGCAGAAATATGTTTTGACAAAAACGATTTTGAACTTACGAACAAAATATAAAAGTTGTGTGTCCACAGCATTGACATAACTTTAGCCGCTGTCTAGGATTACCTTATAATTTGGGCGGACCAAGTCAATGGCGACAATTGCACTAGAAACAGGACTACAAAGGAGAGAGAGAGAGACAGAGAGAGAGAGATAGAGAGAGAGAGAGAGAGAGAGAGAGAGAGAGAGAGAGAGAGAGAGAGAGAGAGAGACATAGGGAAAGACATGAAGAGATATTAGGAGATAGAAAAAAACTTTGTCCTAAAGGGAGTGAAGTCCGGGGGCTTATCTCAGAACATTGTTTGAAACATTTTCTTAATGTTGTTTGCTCGATAGTTTAATAACTAAATCAAAGTTTTTATTTTTATTTTTGCTCGAGTCAGAGATTGTTATCATGTGGTGGTAAGTTGTGATGTCAAGGGTGACGTGAACTCTCGTTAATTTTTTCTTTTTTGACTGCTGAAACTGCTATACAAAGTGGGGCTTTGAATTTTTTTTTCATCCGTTAAAAATAGATTTTTTAAAAACATATTGTGGTAATAGTGGTTTTTTTTTGTAACGTCTTTACATTCTAATACAAGTGAACCTTCGGTTTACAAGTATTATGGTTTACGAGTAACTTGGTTTACGAGTAACTTGTTTTACGAGTAACTTGGTTTACGAGTAACTTGGTTTAGAGTACCTTGGTTTACGAGTAGCTTGGTTTACGAGTAGCTTGGTTTACGAGTAAATTGGTTTACGAGTAAATTGGTTTACGAATAACTTGGTTTACAAGTAACTTGGTTTACGAATAACTTTGTTTACGAGTAACTTTGTTTACGAGTGTTTCGCAAGACGATCAACATTTTTTTTCTTGCAGAATTTAAAAACTAAATCTTACTAGCAATACGATTGAGATTCGCAGTATGAGTAGCTAGCCTATCTATCTGCTTTTTCTGCCGAGCCTTATGTGAGAACCACTGAACTGATGTAACAGACTCTGCTTCACTTAGCGTGCTACAATAGTTGAGTCAACATAGTTGTGTGAGCATATATTGTTTACTAAAGTGTTGTAGTGTTTTTGTGACACTGTAGTAGCTGTGACAAAATTCCCCATGGGGAAAACAAGAGGGACCCCCCCCCACCACCATCCCCGCACACACACACACACACCTTACTTCAAAAAAGTTAAGGAAGGGGGGTGTGTAAAATGTTGGAGACTTCTTGAGAATAAAGTGTAGCAGTGCTATCAATGAATCTATTTAACACAATATGCTATGTCGAGTTACCGCGAAATTTTTACAAAGTTACTGTAAGGGGGCTCAATGTAAAACGACACACAAATGAAAATGATTACGTCAATGAAACATGTAGCACCATTTCTGAAAGTCGACCAGCACACATATATACTAAACTAAAAAAAAAAATTCATATTTTTGTTTCATAATTATGCATAAGAGTAATCAATATTTTTTTGTTTGGTTTTTCTGAGTTTCCATCACTTCTTTTGCGAAATCAGCTTTAAAAACACCAGTCTTTCTGGCCTCACTAGTCTCTATGGCCTCACTAGTCTCTATGGCATCACCAGTCTCTCTGGCCTCACCAGTCTCTCTGGCCTCACTAGTCTCTCTGGCCTCACTAGTCTCACTAGTCTCTCTGGCCTCACCAGTCTCACTAGTCTCTCTGGCCTCACTAGTCTCTCTGGCCTCACTAGTCTCTCTGGCCTCACTAGTCTCTCTGGCCTTACTAGTATTTCTGGCCTCACTAGTCTCACTAGTCTCTGGCCTCACTAGTCTCTCTGGCCTCACTAGTCTCACTAGTCTCTCTGGCCTCACCAGTCTCACTAGTCTCTCTGGCCTCACTAGTCTCTCTGGCCTCACTAGTCTCTCTGGCCTCACTAGTCTCTCTGGCCTTACTAGTATTTCTGGCCTCACTAGTCTCACTAGTCTCTCTGGCCTCACTAGTCTCACTAGTCTTTCTGGTCTCACTAGTCTCTCTGGCCTCACTAGTCTCTCTGGCCTCACTAGTCTCACTAGTCTCTCTGGCCTCACTAGTCTCACTAGTCTCTCTGGCCTCACTAGTCTCAATGGCCTCACTAGTCTCACTGGTCTTTCTGGCATCACTAGTCTTTCTGGCCTCACTAGTCTCTCTGGCCTCACTAGTCTCTCTGGCCTCACTGGTCTCTCTGGCCTCACTAGTCTCTCTGGCCTCACTAGTCTCTCTGGCCTCACTAGTCTCACTAGTCTCTCTGGCCTCACTAGTCTCACTAGTCTCTCTGGCCTCACTAGTCTCTCTGGCCTCACTGGTCTCACTAGTCTTTCTGGCCTCACTAGTCTCACTAGTCTCTCTGGCCTCACTAGTCTCTCTGGCCTCACTAGTCTCTCTGGCCTCACTATTCTCTCTAGTCTCCCTGGAAAAATCCATGCTCGTAAACAAGGTTCGACTAACATTCGATTTTTGTAAAATAACTAACAAAAATAAAATAAAAACGAAACGACCAATTGGATTTTGTGTCTCACAAGTCATGATGACATTGAAACGTCATTAAGTTCAAAAGTTGGCCGGTCAGTTTTTGACCGTCAAATGAAATCAAACATGTCTCAGTTAATAGGGATGTCGATGTAATCAAAGCCGTTATTAAGTCTTAAGGCAGTGATAGGCCCTAGACAGATACTGCCCAAATGACACTGGGGGCTCCAGACAGATACTGCCCCATAGGCAGTGGGAGGGCATAGGCAGATACTGCCCAAATGACAATGGGGGTACCATAGCGGTTGTCTAGTTTGCCTAACCTTAAGAATAGCCTAGGCTGTAATGACTGTAAAGTTTTCCCCTAAAATAAGTCATATTACATTGAATCAAAAAAGGATTTAGAACCACTGTATTTCAATAAGTGAATATATTGGCAATGTGAGCCAATAGTTACATGGGGTACACACACACGGGGTACACACATCATATGGAGATTGGGGGCGGTCGATTCTCCAGAATGTCGGTCAACCTAAAATAACAGCGATCTTATCAAGACTAGAAAGAGATGATCGCTCAGTTTCGTCCCGGGCATAAATATGTTCTGGACCACCGCCGGTCATAAGGATCGCCCAGAGTGTATCATTATCTCATTCTAGAATCTAACAACTACCACCCCCCCCTCCCAACTGTGTCCCATCCCCTTTCCCACAGTAGCAGACGACATTTGGAAAACACTTTGTACCTCCCATGAATAAATAAACTACAATTACTGTGGCCATTAGAGGAAATGATACCTTTTTTTTTTTAATAACAGTACAACAACAGAAAAAAGTAACTCTTATGTTGAATATCTGGTAGCGTTATGGTCTCCCCCTGCATAGAGACAATCATTGACGGATTAACTCAGTAACGGGATTAAGTTTATGATATTACAGATTACACTATTCATGACAAAAATGGCAAAGGGGGTGTAATTTACTCCTGAATTGTAGCCCGGGATTCTGTGCAATTTGTAAGTAAGGGGCAAGCAACTAAATCCTTTAGCTAAAGTTTTTTTAACATTAGGTTTAAAGGTCAGATTTAGGCGTTAAATTACAGAATTAAAATATCGTAAATCTTTTTATCGAAAGTTGGCAACTGATATTGTCTGTTTATACACGCGTCCACTTCTCTCTCTCACACACATGTGCCACATGAATGGAAGTGGACTATTCATGGTTAAGTATTGCTTGATGAGCCGAACTTATTAACTAGGTGACTGTCTTCGGCCTTTGTCGGGACTTTTTTTTTTTTGCCAAATCTAATACGTCATTTAGGACATAATTAACCAGTTGGGAACATTGCCTTAAGATTATTAGTAGCCCAAGATTTTTGTATAGTGGGGCCACAACTATAGATTTACTAAGGGCCTCCAAGTGTAACTTTATCAGAGGCTTCCAAATGTAACTTTACTAAGGGCCTCTAATGTAACTTTATCAGAGGCCTCCAAGTGCACTGTTTTCCAATTCCCCCAAACATAAGTAACGCCTCTGACAGCCTAGAACTTTTTTTCCCCGGGACGAATGTCCTCCGCTGGTCATGACAGAACAGGCTGTGACGGGGATATGAGAATAACACTTCAAACGGGGGTTATTGGAGCGGTACAGGGTCAAAGGTTCATCAGAGGATCTCACATGGTCAGTACTATTAGCGTCTCAGTTTTCTATTTTCCACTTTTGTGGGGGGGTATGTCTTTTCAATGGTATTTTTGTTTTATTGGTTAAAAAATGTAAAAAAATGACATTTACAATACAAAGGTCTTTGTATGTTTTCCTTGGACATATTTTGGTTAAGTTTAGTTTTTAAGTAAAAGTCTCTCTAATGATTAAATAAACAACAACTATTTTTAGCTCATTTCGTTTCATGGAGCTATGTGACACAGGACACAGAGTTTTTGTCTTCGGTTTAGCATGAATACAAATATTTATTTCAATGATTGAATAACAATTTATAGTCTACTTCATGACTGGAAAAATGAAATCTTTTATTAGTGAACTCTCTGTACAGTAGTTGCACGCTATTTATATCTTTTATTTTATTTACAAGTGTGTACAGACACTTCATATTGTCTACACAGTTACAGGAAGTACAAAATACTAGAAACATTCATGGTGACCTAGATTTGTGCACGGAATATAAATTATACAGAAAGCGCATCCTTCGTTTTGAGTCACTATTTCTGACCGCCGCCATTTTGGCTAACTTTGTTTCTCTACCAATAGTCTGAAGTACAAGTGTTACTGGAACGTTAATAACGATCATTTCCTAATACTTAATCGACTAAGTCACTAAAAAGAACGTAATTTAGTTTTCTTAAGGCTAGACAGATATTTTATTCGCATCTATCTTTCAGTTTTTTATGCGTTTTTTCTTTTAACTAGTTATCAAAGGCCCGGTACCCGGACCGGCGAGTAGGCACACAGTTGGAGTTGAAAATGGTGATATATATTTCAGCGCGTTAACAATCAGTCTATATACTTGCAGTGGCCCCAAGGACATGAACAGATTATTGTAGCCAAAATACATTTGAGAATAGGGACACCTAATAATACATCGAATAAAGTTCATATGTTAAATAGTTCCTCCCAAAGAAAATAATCCTCACTATGGGTAAACATAAACAACAACTCTTAAAATCATATTCCTTCATAACATTTTAATGGACTCCTTTCCAAACAGTTATTCATTTAATGTTTTATGATGTTCAACATGGCGTATTTAAAAAAAAAAAAAACAGAGACATGAGTGAGTGCTTGTGTTAAGCAAAACGCTACATGTTTATCAGGTGGTTTATTTACTGTTATACACATTGTAGCAACTAACTAAGAAAAATTGCCGACCCGGCAGTGCAGAACCTAGGGATTTAGGGGCCCGGTGGGCTTGGCCTCTTTGGGGGCTGCCCCTGCATTTTGACATGGGATAATTTTTTGACGCTTCTCAAGCTTGGTCCCGAGAAGAAAGAATTATTGTGTAGCTTTTAGCTAACCTTCAATTAAAAACATAGTATTCCATCAATGCAGTTGAGGCCGCAGACGCAGAAAACATTAGGCCTCTTAAAAAAGAAAGACACATCAAAGCTTTCAACATTATAGTTCTGTGAAGCCAATGCCGAACCAAAGGATTTTAGGCATCTTCGGAAGCCACTACATTTTGACATGAGATAATGTACTTAATATTTAATTTAAAAAATATTTTCGGGTCCCTCCTCAAACTGGGCCCCCTCCATACACCCTCTGTGTGAAGCCCCCACATAAATGGGTTAGTTTAAATTGTAAACGTTGGGTACGGCGCTACTCAATCTCAACCCTTATTCAATTCATTCATGTGACGTAATAGTCAAAAAATGAAAAAAAGTGACGTATTTTAGGTTAGTAATAAAGGGAAATAATTGTACATTAGAAATAGACATATTTTAGAAATAAAAACAATTTAAACAATATAAATATTACATTATATTGAGGTATCCATAATTATGGCTTAAAATTTAAATTGTGGAACATAACACAGAATATTAATTGAACGATTTCTGTAAATATTTCTTTTATGATCGCTTCTCATTTAATAACAAATTGAACACCATAAATTGATTACGATACTGTGAGATATACATAGACCTATGGAACGACTATTTGCTTTATGAATTGTTTCGGGGCGTATCGCAAAATAATTTGGCATATGATTTTGTGGTACCTCTCCTAAGATCGCTTTATTGATCTTGTTAAAGATTGAGGCGGTCGAAAACAGTATTACATTGTGATTGCCATTTGGCATTCACGATCTTACCTGCCGTATGTTAGTGTGCGGTGTTTTGTCACCTCGGCACTAAACATATGGCTGGTCCAATGTCATTTCTGGCAGCCATGTTGAGACAATTCTTACTCGGCTGGCCAGTTGGTAGCCGGATCATGCATGTTAAGAAGAAAACAGTAAATGTTTCTGCCATCTTTGAATTGTTTATGCCGCCATGTTGGATGACAGACGGAAGTCGCGATGACAGACGGAAACCGGAACATATGATGTAAAATTTGTATTATAGATTAATGAAATTGTTACATAACTCATTTATTTTACTTAATCAATTTGTAATACAACTGTTAATTTAATGGTTGCTGAATTAATGAATCATAAATTTTAATACAACCCTAACCCTAATACAACTGTTATTGTATAATTTATATATCAATATTTTCAGGTGCTACACTATTAGAAAGCCAATAAGATGGCGACTTTTATTTCCCAGTAAGTATGACAATTAGTAATTTATAAAAGAGACTCTCAAAATGTAATCATAATGCCCCAATACCTAAACAACGATTAACTTTTTTAATAGTCGCCAGTTATTTCTGGCCATTTTGTGTGTGTGTGTGTGTGTGTGCTAAAGTAGCCTTGTTATAGCGGGGAATGTAGAAGTAATATTGTAATGATAACATTCTAGTAGTTGTAACCACCGTGGTGCCTCCATGGTCATGTGTTGTATGTTTTAGTCACAGTTTGTCCAAATATAAACACAGACTACCTACTACACAATGAAGGGAAATCGCACAAAAGTAGACCTGGATTAGTTTCTTCTGAAGTTTTACAAACTGTTAGTATCACCAGACCCTTCAACATTTCCGTTAGTACATACAATGGACGCAGATGTAATTGACCTACGAATGTGAGCGCTGCTAATCCTGGCAGCAAATTGACCTAGCCGAGACTAAGTTGATACAGAGGTCCCAGCTTGATGGTACTTGTTTAATCACCTGTCTGGTATTGGGTCACCGCCACGTTAGAGGATCACAGGTAAAACAATGAACAGCCAGAACAAGTTAGAACCGTTGGGTTGTGTTTGAAGTGAAATAAGAGCTATCGCAGGGGAAAAAATATAACATTAAAAATGTGTATAGGCCTACATATATGTTTCATTGAATTTTTAAATAAAACATTGTCATATCACTTCCATGTCAGAAGTAAACAAAGTGGAGGGCACGGTGCACCAATGACAGAATTCTGAAACCTTTTGTAATAAAAAAAACAACAATACAGAAGTAGGCGAAATCTAAATCCACAGATCAGTAAATAATTTATTATTGGCGGAGGGTAGAGGGAGAGAGACCGAGAGAGAGAGAGAGAGAGAGAGTGAGAGAGAGAGAGAGAGAGAGAGAGAGAGAGAGAGAGAGAGAGAGAGAGAGAGAGAGAGAGAGAGTGAGAGAGAGAGAGAGACGATTAATTGGAAATTTCCGAACGATTTTGAGTATAGAAATAGAATAATAGAATTTCCGATTTCTCAACAGATTTTATTAGGTCACCCCCCCTACTCTACCACAGACTACATTTGATTACAAATATATAATCTCTACCCCCCCCCCCCCCAACAAACCTACTATGAAGCATTCTGTCTGTAATTTATGTATATAGGAATTGTACATCAAATCGGTAAAGATAAAATGGATCATTGTATATAAATAAGTACATTAAAGTAGAATCAAATAAAAGCTACATGCAATGTTTCAATCTGGATATGTGTGTTGCTTAAGACAAGAGTAAACTATGTTTCTGGACACCGAACAGAAGAACTAATCATAGTCCAAATATATGCCATCAACTAAAGTAGAACACACAGGTGGATATATAATAAATAAATATAGACAGGTAATTAATAAAAATGAGTAAGACCGAAAGAAATCAATAAACTGTGACACATGTTACAAAAGAAATATTAAGCACAGTTTCGGTCAGACAGTGAAACAATGAGCCCTTCCATGAAGTGGAACCTGGGACTTGAATCTGCTTACGTCAGCACTGTGTTGGATTGAAGCCGACGTGATTTGACTTCAGGCAGGTGATTTGATCTCGTTACATAAGCTGTACAGGTGGGAGTGGGGTGAGGTTAAAGGTCAACTGTCGTCATCGAGCAGGGTTGCTACTTTACATACATTTCTAGGCTTGTTTATAAACATTAGCGGATTGGAGTATAAGCTGTGGTTTATTTGATTATAAGCAACGATGAGTCTTTTTTTCATACACATGACTGTATGTTCCTCCTCTGAATTCAACAGACTTACTCAGAGGCGGTGATGACTCGGTATGATATATAGAAGTGGTGCAAGGTTCGTGTTCGGATCCCCCCCCCCCGACACCAGTTACATGGGGCCCTCCATGGTAACTCCCCGTGGCAATGTTTACAATCCCTGCTGAGACAGGGGCGAACTTTAAGTCTGTTGATGCCCAGGCCGCAGATTTTTTCGTGCTGATAAAAAAAGAACAATGGAAAATTATCATACAAAATAAAGCTGCTTCTTTCAGTGGCCCTTCGACAGACGGGGTTCAGGTGAATACGCCCCTGTTTAACCTAGGACCGTCCTGATGGTCTTCGTTGTGTGAAGTCCCTGTACGGATGAGATGAAATCTCTTAGATCCTATAAACCACTAATGGGACGGTTTTTATGGTGCCCTTCTTTCATCCCCACCATAGCCGATAGTGCAATGGCCATGGAGGCACCACGGGAGATATATCGGGAACTTGAGCCAAGACCTGGAAAAATTTCCTTGGTCCTCACCGGAGATCGAACTAGGTACCTTCAGGTCGACAGTCGAGCGCTTTACCGCACGACCATCTTCGTTGTAGCGCCCTTTATTTCCCACCAAGCAGGAGTGTGCAATAGCCAAGTAGGCACTAGGGGAGAAATAAGTTGGGGATTGGTCTCGCTGGGGACACATCCATATCTTGCAACATGCAGACTGGTCTCACAACCAAATGACCATCAAGTCATCGAGTAACGAGTTCCTAGCGAAGTAACACTAAGTTGGTTAACAGATAGTTATTACCAACTAATCGATGTTTTTTTTCCCCCACAGTTTTATTTAATGTTTGCTGAATGTAATGAGTCATAGTTGTAATGATATACTTGGATAAATTATGGAGGGCTTAAATAATAAATTAAAAACAAACAATCATGTAAAAAATATCACCATAAAGACTAATATTCTAATAGTTTTTATAGAGAATAAACTGGGAAATAACAGTGACCATATACATTTATTAGACAACTGTATAAATGTAACCATGACATTCGACAACCCCTTTCTTTTTCTATGTTTATTGACCGACATTACATATAATTAAGTAGACATTAAAGTGGACATCTATGCAGACATTAAAGTGGACATCAATGCAGACATTAAAGTGGACATCAATGCAGACATTAAAGTGGACATTAAAGTGGACATCAATGCAGACATTAAAGTGGACATCAATGCAGACATTAAAGTGGACATCAATGCAGACATTAAAGTGGACATCATTGCAGACATTAAAGTGGACATCAATGTAGACATTAAAGTGGACATCAATGTAGACATTAAAGTGGACATCAATGTAGACATTAAAGTGGACATCAATGTAGACATTAAAGTGGACATCAATGTAGACATTAAAGTGGACATCAATGTGTCATTAACACATGAATGGTAGATTATATCAGATCAATATCATAGAAGAGACCATAAAGAAATGTTTAGAAAGAATAAAATTATCAATAACAAGAAGTACAGGACTGGTGGTGGGGGGGGGGGGGAAGGGGTAGGGAGGATTGAGATGAAAGGGTAACAGATGTAGCTAAAACAATAGGATAATCTATTTTTAGAAAACGTTTTTTTTATTTAATACCTAGTACAAGTGAGTTTAAAAAGTGATTAACTGGTAACTAGCTGATGTATGCATGTCTGTATGAATGAAGTATCAACTAGTAACCTACAGTAGCCTACAGATTACCACTCAACAGATTATGGTATCATCCCTGAGACAGTGGGTTCGGGGAAGCGGAGGGCCCCTGATCATGGGCTACCCAACACCCCCTGACAGGTGGGATTATTATTTTAGGAACATCCCCCACTCAACATTTACTTGGTCATGTTTATGTAGCTTTTATTCAGTGCATGGGAATGTAGCATTTACTTGGTCATGTTTATGTAACTTCTATTCAGTGCATGGGAATGTAACATTGTATCTTGACCTAAAGTGGTAACTTTTAACCTGATTTGGAAATGTAATATTTTATATGGGAATGGGCATTTCGACCTAGGCATGTGACATCTGACCTGGGCCTCATAATGTGACATCTGAGCTGAGTATGGGAAAGTGGCATATGCTTGGGCTGGGAATATGAGAACTGACCTGGAACAGGGAACACTCGACATTTTCCATATTTATCCATTCACAATTCTTTTTTAAAAAAAAAACATTCTTGCCAACACATATCTCAGCGACAGGTATGTCACACTCGCCAACGAAGAGATACAAATATAATACGATTTTAATAAAGCGAGTCTCTGTAGGAACTGATAGAAAAGAACTGTAAATCTGTTCTGAAGTTCATTGTTTGAAGTCGAACAAAAGCAACAGAAACAATAATGGGATTTGATTTATAACGTAGTGGAGTGTTTCAAGTCCAATCATGTACTGCGTGTTGCCAAGACATCTCAATACATCGTGTATTCTTCATACACAGTGAGAACTATTTACAAGGGTTATACGAATACAAATGAAAGCGCGGAAGTACTAAAGAAAATAACGAGGTAAAATGAAAAAGAAAGTACTAATTCAATGGATTCAATTCAATGTTTGTGAGTGTGTGTGTGTGTGTTGGAGTGTGTTTGTGTTTGAAGGGTCATACTTATTACTTTTGACGAATTTCAGAGAAAAGAAAAAACAAAACGAACAATGACGAGAAAATAAAACAGAGTAACCTACCTTGTTGACACAATAAACTAAAAGACAAGGGGTAATAGAGTTTATTTGTAAACTGTCGGACTTAACAGTTGTAGTGGAAAGCTATAACTTGTGTCTGGAGCCTTGTAGACAAGTTCTGACTACTATTTCAACGCGTAACGTTGATGAATAGAAAAAAAAAATTGACAGAGAGAAGTTTGCACAGAGGGAAAAAAATGAAAAAAAGAGATAGAAGGGAAAAAAAACCGATTAATTGTATCAATAAAAAAAAATTTCCTAAATCCTTGCAGCAGTGAGTAAACAAGAGATACCAGCCTAATAAGACAGATTAACATATCAGTGTTAATTCTTTGCTGTTGATTAATTTTCACATAGCAAGATATCTATATCAGTGTTAATACTATGCAGTTGCGTCCAAAAACAATTATTACCAGTCTGAATTTACCGATATAGATTATAGGCATTACACTGTCGGAGTTGTTATAATAGTGTCGGTAGAGAACAAACTAAAAGATTTAAAATCTGCAAAGTATAATATATATATATATATATATATATATATATATATATATATATATATATAAGCGATTTAGGGTCTGCGTTAAATCGAAAGTAAAGAATTCATACAACAGTATTTCCGTTTAAAAATACAATCATGAAAAAATTGGATCTGCCCGAAACCAAAAATAACCTAGCATACTGATCAAGCCTAAGGGGATATAACTCTATGCAAATGTTTTGCAGGGTACAGCCAGTATATATATAATAACGTTTCTATTCCCCCACCTATAGTGTTGTTTTTTCCTTGATCGGGTGGAGGGGGGGCACAAAACGAAACACTTTTTCTTTAGTAGTCACGTACCGTCAAATTTGAGAACCAGTGTATTAAACGGTTTGTTTTAACCCTCAAAACTCCACAGTCACACACACACACACATACCCACCAGACCATTCAGATCCAATTATGGATGACCTTTTATCCTGTAACGTAACTGTCAACACCATTGAAATATTCGGTACTGACCTTTTCACACCTTCCCATCAGTTCCTCCCTCCTCGCACACCTACCAAGGTGATGGGGTGCAATTTTTATGTAGGCGCCACGGTGCGTTCATCGTGTCTAAATGTAGACATGATTTTACAGTCTGCCCGACTCTTGTACCAATTAACTATGTAAACACAAAAGGTTTGGTAGAACAAACAAACAAACAAACAAACAAACAAACAAACAAACAAACAAACAAACAAACAAACAAACAAACAAATAAATACCCCCACCTCCCCCCCGTAATCTAAGAGGACAACTTTAGTTTTCAAAATAGTCACCTAGATAGCATAGATGGACCAATAGAACCACACGGAAGAGCGTGCCTACAGGTGCATCTCCCCCACCACCACCCACTCTCCCCCCACCCCCCACGTCGCTGCAGTGTTTACACACTACCAATATTGAGCATACACACACGTGTGCTATCAAGTACACGTGCTTGCCCGACGAAACACGTTCTCTCAAATCCCAGATACCAGATGTTATAAACAAATATAGCAGATGGGCTAATCCTGGGCACAAAATATTTCAATCCTTAATTGGGTCAGCTTAACGTCTCCTGAGAACACCCCCCCCCCCATCCTTCCCCGTCAACCTCCCTTTACAACAAAAGAAGAAAAAAAAAGACTCACTAAACAACTGATTCCAATTCTAAATCTTTATTTGGCATTGCAGAACTGTCACAATTACAAACAGACTATGAAATCTATTTAAACATCTATAAACAGACACAATTAAATCTACACTAGCACCTACAAACAGACAATGATATCTATACAAACACCTACAAACAGACAATGATATCTATACAAACACCTACAAACAGACAATGATATCTATACAAACACCTACAAACAGACAATGATATCTATACAAACACCTACAAACAGACAATGATATCTATACAAACACCTACAAAAAGACAATGATATCTATACAAACATCTACAAACAGACAATGATATCTATACAAACACCTACAAACAGATGAATAGGATTACAAATCAGACATAAAGCAAAGCATGACTTCCAATGCCGTTATTCCGCTTTTGAAACATCATCCTAACCCCATAGTCTTATGATATTTCAAAGTACTTCAAAGTAAACAGATAAATCAGGCAAGCACTAAGTAAATCAAAAGTCTCACCGGAAGTCATAAATCATACAAAAAATATTACAAGGCTCAATAAAACATCATTATCTGTATAACCATTGTGGAACCATAAATAGCAGACTATAAATAGTACAACGAAAGTGTCAGTTGGACTGAGTAGACATATATAGCTGGACTTATCTGTTCATTTGACTATTATTGACTGAAATATGTTGAGGAATGTTTCATAACCTTTTGTTTTCGTCCAAACTTCCAATATTTATTGGTTGGACCTAAACAGTCTTGTTTGGCAGACCCAGCCGCCTGGTGGTAGTGAAACTCTTCACTCCTAGACATTAGTAATGTCTTCAGATGTTTGGCAGACGACACTTGTTACCGGAGCTTACGTTTAGCTTAAAGTGGTGGTTGGTGGGAAGAGAGAAGAAGAGATGGAGGGGGCATGGTGGAAGAGAGGGGGGGGGGGAGGACAGGGAGGAAGAGAGCCGTTCGGAATTTACTGACCTTTGGGAACTAAAAGACCATAATTTGTTTATATACACATTTAAAACAGCAATGCATAACTTAAATAGAGCATGCCATGCTAATGTAATTTTTAAGGATATACATAAACACTCTTAAAGTCGGGTTTCGTGGAAATTAATTGACAAAAACCGAGACCGACGAAAATTGAAGAAATTATTTGTATATGAATGAATGTGAGTCCAATTAGTTTTTTCTAGAGGCTCCACAATTCTTGTCAAAATATATTTATTACAGAAACTATATACTAAAATTAATTAAACAATAAATTCATGTAAAAATAATATTATTGACTGCTGTATATAATAAATGAAGATTTACACGGTATTTTACCTTTGTGAATTTATATATTATAGAAATGACCTGGGCGGCCCAGTACCATTAGATGGGTTGGCGACCACCGTTATAAATGAACATTAGAATGGTATCTTACCTTTGTGAACTCTATTCTTGATACACGGAAACGGTGAAAAAAAAAGGGAGAGAGAAATTTTCATATTTAGTTTGTTTTAAATATGGGAACTCCCTAATTATTAAGTAGCGAGCATCGTTATATATTTATGGTAGCGAGTATAAAGATGATAATTGACAAAAACAAAAAAACCCATATAATCGACGAAAACCGAATACGTAGATCACCGGTGAACGAAAACAGTGGATGGGTGTATTTTTAAAGTTAAACAAATCTATAATTTAACTAGAGACCCCCCATGCTGGGTCTCGGCCAGTGGTCTGAGAACCACTGGAGTAGTATTAAGAAAGGATTGTGAAAAAAAGGGGGGATTGTTTTGTTGGGAGGATTTCGTCACTTAGTGGGTTTAGTTCCTATGTTGACTGAAAGGGCTGAAAAAAGGGGGGATGTTTGGTTTGATGTGATAGTGCATAGATGATAGACAGAACTGCTACCACTGCAGCCATTGGACAGACATAACTGCTACCACTGCAGCCATTGGACAGACAGAACTTCTACCACTGCAGCCATTGGACAGACAGAACTTCTTCCACTGCAGCCACTGATTGGATGATGGATAAATGTAAGAACAATATTATGTCATGAAATTGTAACAGTAAGTAGGGCTAGCACAGGCTGAGCCGCCTTTACCTCCCCTACTAATGCCAGGTACCCATTTAAAGATGGAGGTGGGGATTTTCAACCAGCTTTCACCAGGTCGTGGAGTAATTTCATTGGTTCTCACCGAGAATCGAATCCTGGACAAGCAAGTCAATCTAGAAGAAATATAAATAAGCTGGAGGGACTCAAACCGGGGGGCCTCAGGTCGACAGTCAAGCGTTCATCATGTATGACCATCCGTTCCCTAGAGTGGACTTTTACAGTTTCACAATATTATAATACTAGCTCATGAAATGAAAAAGATATAACTTGTTATGAAATGCAATAACGTGTTATCAAATGTTAT